>ML682020.1:19390394-19526575 GCA_007922195.1 Podocnemis expansa | reverse complement strand
GCCGGGGCCGCGCCCCCAGGTTTGGGGGCAGTGGGAGATTTAAAGCCCCCCAGGTGAGGTGCCCTGCGGCACCTCACCTGACGGGTGCTGTCAGCTCCTGCAGGCACCTGCCGGGTTAGGCGCCCAGCCGCACCTTACCCTGCCGGTGCCTGCAATCCCCTCCCCTGTCAAAATAGCAGGTCCACGCTGTGAACCTGCTATTTCGCTGCCTTATTTCGAGGACAAACTCCTGCCTCATAAAGCGTACAGCTCACTCTTGCATGTTGTGAAAAACCAAAGGGGCAGCCCTGTTAGTCTAGTTCAGTAAAACAAACAAGGATTTCTGTGGCACTTAGGGTGGGTCCACACACAGACTTTAAATTGAAATAATGCAGTTTATTTCTATTTAAAAGATTGCAGGTCCACACTATGTTTCCTTATATCAAGATAAGGAGCTCCCTTATCTCACAATAAGGAAAGTCATTTTGATATAATAAAACCTAATATTATATTGAAATGAGGGTTAAATCTAAACTGTTATTTTGAAATAACACAGTATGGATGTATTATTTCGATTTAAGTGTTATTTCAATTTAACACTTTTGCCCTTCTCCTTCCCAGGGTGCTGTCCTTTTTCTACGTATTGGGTGAGGGGCATGGCCCTTCATGGGAGCCATCTTGCCACACCTCCCATTATGCTCCTCTTCTAAATTGAACTAGGAAATCCTATCCATGGACATGCTAGTTCAGTTTGGTCTTTTAGTGGAGACCTGTTAAATCAATTTAACTTAAATTGATTTAATGATTTTTGTAGCGATTCAAATAGAAAGATTTAACTTAAATTGATTTAACCATGTATGTGTGGATATAGCCCAATTGAAGATTAACAAATTTATTTTTTGCAATGCTTTTGTGGGAGAAAATCCCACTTTGTCAGATGCTCTGATGAAGTAGGAGTTTCTCCCATGAAAGCCCTGCAAAAAAAATAAATTTGTTAGTCTTCTAGTGCCACAGGAATCCTTGTTTGTTTGTTTTTCAGCTCACTTTTGTCACAGATGCAGCTTTTCAAAGGAAACTGAAGCACAGAGAAGGAAAGCAGTAGGTCAGTGGCAGAGCCCTTGTCTCATACAGTCACAGAAGGGTAGGGCAGGAAGGGACCTCAGGGGGACATTTAGTTTAGTGGCTCTCAGCCAGGTGTTCACGTACCTTGGGGGGTACACAGAGGTTTCCTGGAGTATATCAGCTCATCTAGACATTTGCCTAGTTTTACAACAGGCTACTTAAAAAGCACTAGTGTAAGGCAGGTTTAGGAGCTGTGCCTAACAGCTTCTGATGGGGTGGGGGCAACTAATTTGCATGGCTTTTGTGTTTGCATGAGCACAAAGAAAGTATTAGTGTAATCAAACTATGGGTGCAGGGCAATATGGGTAATGGTATTTGAGTTTATTTGATCACAAATCTGTCAATATCTGTAATTCTGCTGAAGGGAAACATGAAATAGTCTTTTGTGATATGTTACTTTCTTTATTCTTCAAAATCTGTTAGGTTAGTTAAAGGGTAAAAGCTATCCTTAGCAAAAAAGAAACTTGCAAGAGAGGCCACTGCCTATTTCAGCCTGAGAAAGTGAAGACAGGGATGGGGGCTGCATAGCTACTTCTGGAGCTATGTCTTAAGGCATTGCCTCACCCCCTAGCCCCATTGTCAAATGATAGATTTGGCTGGGCTTCTTATGAGGCCTTTCTTTGTTATTTTAATGGAAGAAGCTGTTTGCAGCTACTGGAGCTTTAAGAGCTGACATCACTGAGAGAGACAAACCTTCTCTCTGAGCTGAAATCACTAAGAGAGGAAAATCCTCTGAGCTGAATCACTGAAGAGGAGCAGCAGATGGAGTGAGTGACTAGAGGGTGGAGCTGGTGGCTGGTGAGAGTGGCCAGCAGTGGGCTGGATGACACGAGTAACCAATGGGTAGAGCTGGTGGACAGGGAGTGGAGCCAGTGGATGGTGAGTCAAGTCCACAGTTTGAGCTATGTTCACACTGCAAAATGACAGGGCTAGGAGCCAAGTTCCAGCAGAATGTGGGCTCTGACTCACTCACCTAACAGAGTCTTACCACCTGGGTTCTTAGGACTTGCTGACCTGTGTCAGACTGATTTGCATGAGTGGAAGAGGGGTTTGGGCTCAAATGTGAGTCAGATCCCAGACTTAATGGGCAGTAGAGAGACTTCATTGCCTCAAGGTACAGCTTGACAGCAAAACAAAAACAAAACACTGTGGCAGCAAATCACTGAGCCAGGTCTTCAGTAGTGTTTTCCCCAGGAATTGAAATTAGGGGGAGATGTTGGGGTGCTCACTAAATTGGTATAACACCATGTTACCAGCTGACAAGTGGGGAGGTGTTAGGAAAATCAGGGTGGTGTCAGGGTGGTGTATGGGAACTCCCTGGTATAGGCTTGGGCTTGCTTTATGGCCCTAAAAATAGCCGTGTAGATGTTCCAGTCTGGACTGGAGTTTTGACACCCAGGGAAGGGAGCAGGTGTCCAACCCAAGTCAGAGCATCCACACGGCTGGTTCTAATGCTCCAGTGTGAGCTCCGAGGTCCTGAGACTGTAGACCTGGGCTCTGAGATTTGCTGCCATGGGATTGGTTTTGGTTTTTTTGCAGTGAACAAACTCTTAGGGGCCCTGAAGCTTTTCACCTGTAACAGTTAGATGGGAGCACCACAAAGTAGTTTGGTGCCACTAGATGGGGAAGCCTTCAGCTAAGCAAGAGAACCTCCAGGTGAACAGGGCTTTCATTGCTAGCTCTTGGCCAATGGACTGCTTCTCTGATATCTGGAATAATCATACTTAGGTGAATGGAAAAAGGAGCTATGAAATGTTCTCACAGACTTCAGCATACAAAAGGGTCCATTTCTCTTTTATTCCACTTTGCTGGGCCAGGCTCCTTAGGGACCTGATTTCCATGGAAATACAATCAGAAATGGCAGCTGATCTAACACACTACATTATGTACCCCCATTGTAAAGTGTGTTATTTATACTGTTGTAAAATGGGTACAAACCCATAAATAAATGTTACCTTCTGAAATGGTTATTTACACCATAGTAAAATGGGTGCAAACCACCACTGTTCTGAGGCTCATTCAAAGTGATCAGTGAACATTACAGGAGCAGGCTAGTCTGCACAAACTGTGCAGAAATAACCTAAGTGCCTTTCCTGTGTCTAGTGTGCTTGCAAACACTGTGTCCCAGTTCTCTGTTGCCTGCAGCTTAGGGAGTCATTTAACACTTCTGCAAAATGAGTGTAGGATGCTACCATTCTGCTCTGGTGACATTTCACACCCACATGGTGCAGAGCGATGGAGAATACCTCCAACGATTGCTCAGTTCCCTCTTGGACTCAAGTTATTTTTAAATGGTGAGACAGGTTCTGTATGCAGACACCATGAGTTTCCTGGTTCTAAACTCCAGCTCTACTTCCACATAGGCACCAGCTAGCAGGTTTTTAACTGCTTCATTCGCATCAAGCCAATTCAGGCTGTGATACGCTGAGCTGAGATGCACCCAGCAAGCCATTCTAGTGCATAACTGGCCAAGACTGTAGGGGGTATCTGGCCATGGAGTCCAAAGGAGCCAGAACAGACACATAAAGTCAACCCCCTATGTCAATCAAGGGCAAAAAATCACTATGAAGAACTCTGAGTCTATTTTTTTCAGGTGAAATGCACCTTGTGTGATTATAATCCAGCTCTGTGCAGTGATAATTTCAAGAGTAAACATATAAATACACTTGCAGAATGAGAGTTTCACTTTATAATTTCAATAGATAACAATGACGCTTATTTTTAAGCATTAAAAAAAACCCTTTTATCAATTTAAATATTCATAGTTCTGCAGAATCCTGGATTTTTAAGCATTTGTAATTACTTTATGGTTGCAGGAAAGAATGCGAGGTTGGGTACAATAATTATTTAATGACCACAAACCTTGAGGTTTGGAAAGCCTAAAGCTTTATAGCCATTTCAATACAAACTGTCAATGCCATTGGTCAAAATTTTAGCGAGCAATCAAACTTTAATAATTTCCCAAGTAGCATTATTCTTCCTTTGCCTAGCTGAAAATGTTGGTGTGCATATAATAAAAAAAATTAACCTTTACTGATAAAAATTCAATCCCTTCACAGCCACACCCACATATATATAAAAAACTTGAATCAATCCAAAGCCTGCCAAGGAATGAATGGGAAAATTCCAAACTGCCCGTATTTATTTGCTTTCAACACTGTGAGCATACAACAGCTGCCCCAAGTCCATTCTCAGAAGTGGTCTCATTTCCAAAGACTTACAATTTGCACTGCGCATTAAGTTGATCTGGTAACAATATTATCTGTACTAGAATAGTGACTGTGAAGGTATGTAGTGTGCAGGATACGGCAAATTCTTGAGGATAGATACATGTATATGTTCATCTATGTTTATATGGACCCAAGCACAGCACAACTCTGACTGGGGTGTCTGAATACACAATACAGGCATATGTGTGTGTAGGGGAGCCCTCATCTGGGTTGTGGCCTCTAAATGCTTCTTCAACATTAATTATCACCAGAAGAGACTGTATTTCACTGATGGGAAGGAGCACACATAATAGTGAGTAATGTAATGCACAAAAGTCACAGGTCATGCATGGCTTATGCATTGTTGAGGTTTTTTTTGGAGGTTGCCAAGCTGCAGGAGTTTTAAGGAGGGACAGATACATTATTGCTTATTACTGGAGTGCTGCTAAATGCAGGGTTATTCCCTTCCCCTGATAACTGGGACCAGGGGTTAAATCCTCCTAAATTTCTGGGCCCCTCTCACGCAAGTCTGGGCCTCCTTCACACAGGTTTGGGCCCCCTTCACCCACCCCAGCTACTGTTCCCCCCAAATGCCTGCCCCCCCACCCAGCTACTGCCCCCAATATCCACTCTTCTGTCCCCAATATTCCCCCAGCTCCCCATACTCATCCCCAAAATCCACAACCTGCCCCCAATACCCACCCCCCCAAAAATCCACACCCTGTCTCCAATACCCAAACCCAGCTAGGGCATCCAGCAATGGGGACAGGGTCCATGCCCCCAACCATCAGCTTCCCACTCTCGAAGGGGAGCACAGCCTGTCTGCCCCAACACTCATTGGCAGCCAAGTGTCGGGGCACTGAAGAATCGCTCCTAACTCCCCTCTCTGCCGGCTGCGCTTTGAGGCTTCTGCACCTAGCACAGCCTGCACATGCACAGGGGAGCCAGGGCAGCTGACACGTCTCCCCGCTCTCCCCTGCCCTGCTGGAATGTGTCGGAGCAGTGTTCTGGGGTCCACTATTTTGGGGGTCTCAGCATTCTGGGGCCCTGAAAAAAAAAGAACTGGAACGCTGCATTCCGGGGCCCACTATTTTAAATGGTGAGCCCCAGAACAGTGTTCTGGCTCCATTTTCTATTTTTAGGGGCCCCAGAATGCTGGACCCCTAAGAATGGTGGGTTCCAGCGTGTTTCAGCCTACTTTAACCGCTGGTTGGGACCATGGGCAAAGTTTACCGACGGCGCGGGGACACTAGGTCTTCCCTGATTGACTGTGGCAGCTCCACCACTTTCGCTGTGTAAGCGGACTGACATCTTCCTACTGAAACTGAATGGGCCTTTTTGATTGGCCACTCCAGCCTGGAAGCAGGACTCTGAAACAGACAGCCCCAGGGCCGGTGGGAGAGGCCAAGGTTCCAAGACAGTCGGATTGACTGACTGGACAGGACAATGAGGAAGCCAGGAGAGTGCTCCCCCACCCCTGAGCAGAAACTGCAAGCTGGACATGCCTGGGCAAGCCAGAGAGTGTGTGTGGCAAAGCTAAGGAGGAAACGCTAAGCAGCCAGCAGCTGGGAGCTAGAACCCAGGCAAGGGGCCAGGCTGAGCTGATTTGTGCAGAGCAGACGCACAGCAGCTGGACCAGCTGAGATCCAAGCTGTGCTGAACAGAACAGAACTGGAGCTGGAGTTGTCTGGAGCTGGGTGCAGGAGGCCAGAGAAGGAGCCAAGAAGCTGATCTGATCTGCACAGATGCACAGCAGCAGAACCAGAGGGGCCCAAGGAGCATCCCAGAGAGCCACACTACAGCAGAGCGGGGCCGGGAGCCAGGGATGGAGCTGTCGGGAGCTGGGTGCGGTGAGCAACTGGAGAACAGTGAAAGGGAGTCTGACAATGGGGCTCTAGAGCCGGGGGACATGTAGCCACTGCCAGAGCCTGTGTTTCTGACTCCCTGGATCACAGCAGTGCTGCCAGGCCTGGACAGAGGGCCTGGAACATGTAAAACAGACCGAGAACGTCCTCTGCACCCCAGTGACACGCTGTGTAATGCCCCTGTGCCAGGGACTTGTTGGGTGTTTTACTTTTAACCTTTCTCTTCTAATTTTTATTTTTATTTGATTTTTCATTGCTGTTTGTTTAATAAGTTGTATTACTTTAAATTTCATGTAGTGAGTCGTGGGCCAGGGAAGCACCCAGTGCAGTCAGCATCCCGGAGTGGGGACACCCTAGCCCTTTTTCTGAATAACTACAACAAGATTGGGGGTCAAGCCCCCAGGAAATCTGGGGCCAGTGATGTTGGGGTTACAGGGACACAACCATGCAGGAGAGTGGGAGGGAAGCCCTTGAGGTCAGGCAGGTCTCTGGGTAAAGGACGTGGAAGCAAGGGCTCATAACCTGTTGCTACCCACCTGCACTGGGGCGGTGTATAAGCCAGGAAAGTTCCCCACAATAGCGGGTACACCTTCTGCCTGCCCTCTTTGGTGGGAAGAGAAAAGTTTTTATGCTCTGTGTAACCTGGTTCTCTCAGCTGCTCAGGAAGCTACCTGCATGGGGCATATAGAGGTCAGCATGCCATGCCCTTAAGCCAGGGAGGTCTCAAACTCATGGTCCTAAAATTATTTCTTTTGGCCCACAATGACACTACTGTTATCAATATTTGCAATACTGTTGTATGAAAAGGTTTCAGTGGTACGGCCCTTGGGCTAACATACTAGTCCTCATGATGCCCTCATGGTGATTTGAATTTGAGACCCCTGCCTTAGTTAGGCAGTGTGAGACTGACATCAACCTTCTTAGCAAAACAAAAGAAGCATCTACTCAAGTCAAGTCTCATGGCAGGGAGCTTGCCTTACCCAGGGGCAGCTTCAAAATCCACCCATGGCTGGAACACAGGGAGTTTTTCACCAGGATCAGCTGGGGTTTGATCGGAGCCGTGAGAAACATCTCCCACTAGTTTTGAAAGTTCTCAACAACTGCAAAGGGAATCACTTGAAAAACCTGATCCAAAGGGCTGTCGGTCTCACAGGCTTTAGGAGCACAGGCGAAATAAATATTCTCAGTTATGACTTATGAATATTGACTCAGCTGATTCTACAGAGCTCCCCACGAGGAAGCCCAGAATTGCTATGCAGCCTTCAAGGGATCAACTAAACCCTCTTATTTTAATGATAGAGTCTAAGAATAAAGCAGGATATAATGAATGCCCCATGCACAGAAAATAAACGTGGCCCATGTGCTAGGGCCAGCTGCATTGGCAGATGCCATGTGAGCTAACTAGATAAAAAGAACTGGAATCATCCTGACATACTTTCAAACAGCAAAATAAGGTTTTATTAACTTCAAGCTCCCAGAACTGGCAGCTACTAGTTATTAAATCGAAGAAAAGAAAATCGAGCTTGCACTGCTGAGCCACAGAGTTTGAGTTCATTATTGGAAGAGAAAATCAACACCACAGCCTAAAAACTGCATAATGAAGAAATTCAATCAAGTGAAACATCTGGATTCCTCTTCTTCAGGGGACTGGAAGAGTACTCTGGAAATGACAGTCACATTTATTTAACAAGAGCTCAGGATTGGGGGAGCTTTGCTACAAAGCCACATACTTGATGCTTTTTTCTGAGTGCCCACCTTCTCTGGGGGTTTAGTCCCCTGCCTCCTTGAAGATAGGTCTTCTTGTACAAGACAGTGATCTGGGAAAGTGAAAAGAAAAACACTCACATTCAGTCACAGGGGGTATGCAAATAATGCCACAGACTTGAGAGAAACTTCTGTTCCCAGATTCGCCCTTCCATATATCTCTTGGATGGTGCACTTAAGTTTTAAATCCAGGGTGGTTTCATGCGTGTTGGAAAAGACACCATCAAACATATAGAAGTGGGGCAAACAGCAAGCAGAGCCGGGCTCTCCAACTTGCAAAAATGCAAAGAGAGGCAGATTCACAGCCCTTTGGGCAGGGAGCATCTTCTTGGGAACTGCTTTTCAAAAGATTAGATGGTAAGGCTGTGTCCAGTGGAATTTGCACCAGGTGTGATGGGGACAGATGGTATATGAGGATAGGGCACATGTGGGCTTGCAGTTGCAGCACGGGGACAAGGGATCAGACATTCTGGAATGGATGTTACTGACTCACTAGGTTTTCCTCAGCCAGAATAGATGTGTCAGTGGCATCAATTGCCCCAGCTTCCTTATTGTCTTTGTCATGGGCCTGCTAAAAAGATGGATTGCACTGGGAGCACTCACACACGTGCATGTGGTGGGAAGGAGGATACTGGCCTTTCCATGTGAAAGGGGCAAATGGAATGAACTTTGTGCGGGGGAAGGCAAAACACCCCTGCTCCAGGACACTCAGTTCCAGCACTGATGGGAGCCAGATAACAGAGGTTGTGTTCAGACATGAGTTTTATTTCAAAACAACAGCCATTGTTTTGAAATAAAATTTCTCATGTCCACACGACATACCGTTATTTCGAAACAACGGGATCCGTTTTTTCAAAATAACGGCCGTTGTTTCAAAACTGTTAAACCTAGCAGGAAATCAAAATAGCTGTTGTTTTGAAATGGTTGTTTCAAAACAACGGTGTTCAGACACATTGGTTCGAAACAACACCATTGTTTCGAAACAACTGTTTCAAAACAATATGTCCAAATGGCCTTATTTCGAAATAACCATTTTGAAATAACAGCCGTTTCGAAAGCAGGCTTTCCCTTAATTCGAATTAACAAACTGTTAGTTCGAATTAACTTATTTTGAAATAAGGATTTTATTTTGAAATGAGTTATTTCAAAATGGGTTATTTCAAAATAACAGTTACTGTGTAGACATACCCAGAGAGACAAAGCCATTGAGGTAGAAGTTTTCACAGAAGGCTGACTGGAGAGATAATAAGGGCTCCTTCCAGCAATCAGAAAACTGAATAAATTAACCCTGCAAAGGGCATGGATAGCTTGCTGCATGGTGTTAATTGGGCTTCTGGAAAAGGGAAAACAAGGCTATGAAGGAGCAATCTGGAGACAGACGCTCTAGTGCAGACCAAGCTTTTTGCTGTTGGTCTGAATCTCTTCTGACCAGCATTTTGTGCAGTCATTGACACAAGTGCAAAGTGCTGCCATTTGACTCAGGTAAGACTCTAACTATGACTATGTCTACGCTACAGGCTCAGTTAAGTCGACTTACTAAGGTCTGCTTAAAATCGACTTAATGAGGCCTCATTTTTTAAGTCGACTTAAGCCGGGGGACATACATAAAGTCAACTTTAAATGGGTCTTCTGGCGTAAGTCGACTTTATAAAGTCAACTTAAAAGGCTCTATTGCACCAAGTTGACTTTATTAAGTTGACTTTAATGGGCACATTGCATTAAGTTGAATTAATAAAGTTGATTTAACCCTTAAAGTCAACTTTAAGGGCAGGAATTATTAAGTTGACTTAATCAACTACTTAAGCTGACTTAATGAACTCCAAATGCGGCCAGGGATTTGCTTAAGTCAACTTAAACCCTTAGCGTAGACATAGTCTACGATATTATCTGGTGCCCGTTGCCACAGTGTCTGAGCCCCTCACAAGCTTTAACAAATTTATTCACATGAGACAGCCAGAAGGCAGGTCAGTGCTAGTCTCCTCATTGTACAGAGGGGAAACTGAGGCACCAAAGTAGTAAGTGACTCAGCCAAGGTCACAAAGGAAGTTTGTGGCAGAGCAGGGAACTGCAACCATGTCCCAAGTGAAAGCTCCAACTAGTGGTCCTGTCCAAACATCCTCTACACCCTGCCCCCACTTTGCATGGTGTAAGGGAGTATGTGAGATGCAGAGCCAGGGAGAACCAGGCCCTGTGTGTCTCTGTACAACGGAGGGCGTCTGTGTGTCTAATGGGAAAAATCACTGCCCCTTTGTTCATTGATCTGGGTATGGCAAAGCTAACGCAGGCCATCAGCTTCTCCAGAAAGAAACCTCTGGCTCTGCTCCATCTGGGAAGCAGCAGGCAGGAAGAAGCTGGAGATTATGGCTAACACACAGTCTCCTTTCAAGCTGCGTGTTGCAGGGCAGACTGTCTCATCCAAGAAGCTCCTGTTACATCTCTGAGAGTTATCAAGTGGGTTGGGACAGGGGAGTCTTCCCTAACCTTGAGGTATTTCAAACATTTCATAGAATAATCATGCCTGAGACCTGGGACCTCTGCCACCTTGGATTGTAGGAGATCTGTAAATGCTGCAGAATCTTTCACCACTAGAGCACAAGGGCTTCAGGGGCTAAGAGCCAAGTGAGTCCTTCTAGAACAGGAGGTCTTATGCAAAGAGATAAGGAGAGAAGAAAATACAAGACTAATGACTGCACTGCTTATCAAGGAACCACACCACCCTGCTGGGCAAACCTAACGGACTGGGGCAAAGGGGTAGAAACATTGCCACCAGTGATCCAGGCCCTCTGGGATAAGGGGGGTCAGCAGCCTCAGGTAATTTGGTTAGGTGCTGGGATGAGAAAGGAGGGAAATTTTTTAACCAACTTTTTTTGCGTGGGGGTGGGGGTGTGAAAATGCAAATTTGGCAACATCACAGTGTTTCATGAATGCACGGAGGTCCCAGGGAATGGTTTTGGTTGTTTAAAATAAAACATATGGTTTCAGTATTTCCTAAATCAAACATTTTGATTTTCTTTTTTTTTTAACTTCCAAAATGTCTTTAATTTTTTTGAAATCGTGAATCTTTGCAGAGTCATCAAAAATTCTTCTGCAGTTCTTCCCAATTCTTATTTATGCATTTAATTTTTCAGGATTGCCATCAGCCTGGAAAGTCCGGTATTTGCACTGGCATAATCATAACCTGTTAGGTTTCTATGGGTAACCCATGCCTCTTGTCCCACAGTGGCTGGGAAACCCATATGGAGTGCCAGACCTCTGGCCCAGGATTCCAGAGGCGATGCATGGGAGAGAGGCGCCGGTGAGCTGCATCCCCTGGGGACAGACAGGAGCAACAGCTGGGGGTTGCAGAGAGGGGCTGCTGCTTTTTGGAAGAATAGGAGGAGAAGGAGGGAGCTGAATAGGATCTGTGATGCGAGTTGTTTCAGGGGGCAGCCACACACCCCACATCAGCAGGTTTGCGTCATCTCTCTGGGTCACCCAGTTTTGCCCAACAAAATTACTAGGCAGCTGATTTAAGACAAACCTAAGGAAGGACTTCTTTACAGAATGCACAGTCAACCTGTGGAACTCATTACCAGGGAATGTTGTGAAAGCCAAGACTACAAAGAATTCAAGGAGGAGCTAGATGAGTTCATGGAAGATCAATCCATCAGTAGCTGTTAACCAAGACGACCAGATATGCAACCTGATGCTCTGGGTGCATCTGTGCTGCTCAATGCCAGAAGCTGGTACTGGATGATACAGGAGTGTTACTCATTGGAAGCATTGCCTAGTGGTTGTGTGGAGGGCAGGACCTCCATAACACAGCATGGCATTGGGTAGGGGAGCCCAGGCCCTCCTGCCCCACTGGCCCTTTCAGCATTAGCAAAGGTCTGACACCCAGGAGTCCCTTGAGGCTTGCCCTCCCAGGCCACTTCCTACCAGTCACTCTCTTGTCCAAGTTTTGCAGTTGGTTGTGAAACGGTAACAGAGGAAGGCACTTGCCACCCCTCCAGTCTGTCCAGGCCCCAGAGGCAGGTTTCTCCTCTCCAAAAGAAGGGTCCTGAAGCACACCCCTTCAGGAGCTTTTGAGGCAGATCTTTCTCAGACTCCTTCTGTGTGTTCTTGCTGCCTTTTGAGCTTCACCTCCATCTTCAGCAGGGTCTGTAGGTGTGACTGGGCAGGATCGTTAGGACCCAGAATTGCTCTTTAAACCCTTCAGTTCTAGTGGATCACTTGAAAATTAATTAATGGCCCTGTTTTGTTCATTCTCTCTGAAGCATCTGGGACCAGCCACTATCAGAAGACAAGATGCTGGGCTAGATAGACCATTGGTCCCACCCACTGTGGCCATTCTTGTGTTCTTCTCTTCTGCCAGTACAACTGGCTTGTCAGGTGGCCTGCTATTGGACACCTCCCACCCTATGGTTCCTAGTCTGTTTCCTTTCTCCCTCCCTTCCCCAACATTCCCACTAGTCCTTTAAATCTGTATCCAAAGCGGACTGGGAAGGGAGACAGGCAGTGAAGCAAAAAGAGACGGTAGCAATAGGAATTTCCTTATTTTGATTACATTCCTTGTCTGATGTTAGGAGAAAATGAACAAGACATTCAGGAGCAAATTGTTGTTGACTTCAAAGGTGGTAGGTCAGTTTCCAACAGCAAAGAATGTGGTCCAGGCCTAATTTTTGTCCACTGTCATGAGATATCAAGTGGAAAGACCAACCAGGAATTTGCAGCTGTACCCTATTTTCCAGTGATGGCACCATCCCATCCATCCCTGTTGAAATCAAAAGCAAACTGCCATTGATTTCAACAGGAACAAAAGCAAAGGAGCCACAGCAGTAGGAACACAGCAGACACGGTTACTTCATTGCCTTGAAATGCAACAGCACATTCTGAGTAGCATTAGAAGTCTGGAGCTTCATTTGGCAGGGCTGGGAAAATCCAATTGTCTGCTCGTCTTGGATTACTTTTGTCAAGTTGTCCTCTAGCGACTTAAGAGTGTGAGTAGCAGCCTCAGCACAGACAGTCAGGAACCAAGGCAAAACCCCAATTTGGTTTGTGAATCCTGTACTTAGATTTCACCACCAATCATCTAGTGTAAATGCCTTGGGCACTACGACAGCCTCAACATGGAATCACAAACAATCCCCTGGAATACTCTGATCTGTCTTGCCACCCAGGTAAGCCTGCCTTTGTGATAGAAGGTCCCTGCACCAAAGATCACAGCAATAAGATCAATGCATCTGATGAAGTGGGATTTTCTGCTATGAAACTCATGTGATAAATAAATTTGTTATTAGTCTTTAAAAGTGCCACAAGACCCCTTGCTTGTTTAGCAGTATTCAGGTTACTTCCAGTCCCTAAGGACAGTCATTGCAGGTCAATTGCATCTGAGCTCTCATGACAATTCTTATGGCCAATATTATAAGTAAACTACTGTATATACTTGCAGATAAGCCGATCGGTGCATAAGCCGGCCCCCCAGTTATAAGCCCCCAAAACAGGAAAAATTGCATGACTCCCATGTAAGCTGAGGTCCCTGCTCAGCCTCAGGCCCCTAACTCCCCCACTCTGCCCCACCAGCTTCCTGCAGTCACCGGCCCCATTCCAACCCTTCCCCTGCTGCTGGTGCTTCCCCAGGGGTCCCCAACACCCTCCCTAACTCCCCCTGCCTTGATGCTGATTCCCCTGGGCTGACCCCTCCCATCCAGGGCCCCCTTACCTTGCTCTGGCAGCCATGCCGCATGCTAGGCCTCCCTCCCTGAGCATGCTTTGAGCATGCTCAGGATGGGAGATTTCAAAATTCCCAGCCTGGGCTGGGGCTGCTCCCTGCAGTGCCGGATTTCTTCTGTTTCTGGCACACTCCGGCTCCTGACCTGTGTATAAGCTGAGTGCCCTTTTCAGAGGGGATTTTTTGGGAAGAAAAACGTTGGCTTATATGTGCGTATATATGGTATCTACAGATTTATTAATAGAAAAAGGAAACAAGAATTATTTCACTGCTTAAAGCAGGTAAACATAGATATACAAATGAGTTACAATATTAAATTCAAAGTGGAATAGAATCTTGGATAGTAATCACTCTCAATATTTTCCAAGGGGTAGCCATGTTTGTCTGTGTATAGCAAAAACAACAAGAGTCCTGTGGCACTTTGAAGACTAACAGATTTCTTCAGGCATAAGCTGACAAAGTGGGTAGGAGCACATGAAAGCTTATGCCCAAAAAAATCTGTTAGTCTTCGAGGTACCACAGAACTCTCGTTGTTTTCACTCTCAGTATGTCATTTAGGGCTAACCCAGGAGAAACAGCTGGGAACCTCTTGCTACTGCCTAGATAACCTTGACCTCCAGAGGCCAAGCAGCACAGAGATACAGTTTTTTGTTAGGGATATTTATTCCTTTACCCCCTTGGACTCTGAGCTGCAAACTCAGCTGCTGCAGCAAGGAATTTGCTTGCATGACTCATCTTTATTGGGGGAACGGGGAAATGAAGGAGTGATCACCAGAGGTTTTTTTGACATCTTTAATGTTGCCCTATAATCTGTCTAGAGCTAATGGGCCTTCCTTATTGGCCAGACCATAAAACCTTCTGCTGGCAATCAGCCATTTACACTAGTTAATGTCGCTCTCCTGCTTGGTGATGTACACAGTCACAGAGGCAGCAGATAATACAGATGTTTAAATATTACCTTGTGATATGGGCTACAGATGTTACAAAGAGAGATTAATGCTGGCACCAACTTCCAAGCAGCCAATAAAACCTAAATGCCAAATGCATATTTATCATTCCAATACACCTATTTTAAGAACACTAACACACCAGTAAGCCAGACCAGTTCCATCTCCCTATTCATCAGTGTCCCACAAAGGATGCGGGGTCCTTGGCCCGAACTGGCACCTGGTCTGCCAACATCACAGCGTTAATGGGAGGCTTGGTGGGGCAGGGACATCATTATAATCTCTGGCTGTATGGTGCCTAGTGCTATCGTTCCCAAACTTTTTGTCTTGAAGGCCACAAATGTCACTTTTTCAACCCTGACGGGCTACCTGTCTACCAAATCAAAAAAAATGATTGATGTATTCGTATGCAGTACAAAGTACATGATTAAGAGCTATAGATCTTGACATATTTAAAAGTAAACATCTAGTGCAAAACAAATTTAAAAGTTTAAATAATTTAAAATTAATAAACCCTAAAACTGTTAAAACAGTGTTTAAAAAAAGTTTAGAAAATTTTAAACATTAAATTCTAATGTAAGGCAGACTTATTAGCTGTGCCTAACAGCTTCTGAGGAGGGGCAACTAATCTGCATGGATTTAGTATTTGCATGAACACAAAGAATAGATTAGCATAAATATACTTTGGGTGCAGGGCAATATGGGTAAGTGGTATTTGCGGTTGATCTGATCACAAATCTGTCAATATCTGTAATTCTACTGACAGGAAATATGAAATACTGTCTTTGGTGACATGCTACTCTCTGATTGTTCCAATCTGTTTGGGTTAGTTGAAGTGTAAAAGCTACCCTTAGCTAAAATGGGACTTGTAAGAGAGGCTACTGCTTGTTTCAGCCTGGAAAATTAAGATAGAGAAAGGGTTTACATAATTACTTTTGTAGCTGTGCCTCACCTCACTGTCAAATAATAAATTTGGCTAGGCTTCTTTTAAGGCCTTTTTTGTTATTTTAATGGAAGAAGCTGTCTGCAGCTCCTTGAGGTTTAAGATCTGAAATCACTGAGAGATGCAAACTCTCTGAGCTGAAATCACTAAAGAGGAGCAGCAGATAGAGTGAGTGATCAGTAGTTGGTGCTGACTTGAAAGACATTCCCTACATACCCTGGGGTTGGTTGGGAGTCTAGTTAGCACTGATTCTCCAGATCAGTGCCAATTTTACTAGTGAGTTTACATTTGTTATTATGATATGTGGGATCATGTTGGAAGCCTGATTCCCCAGATCAGTGCAGGTTTTGCCTTTAAGTCTTGTATGCCCTGTTATGCAGTGTGGGTTGTTGGGAACCTTGCTCTGTACTGATTTTGCTAGATCCATGGTGATTTTTGTTATTTGGCCTTTTTACATTCTGTTTTATTACTATTAAAAGTTCTGTACATGATGTTCATTTCATCCTTGCGAGGGGGGGAAGCCTTACCCATTTGTGGTGCCCAGGGAATAGTGCATGATTTTCCAGAAATCTGGGTGGGAGCTTGAGCCGGTTGGTGGTGTTACATTATTTGGAAACCCCTAGATACAGAACCTGGCCCTTGTTCTGCTGGCTCACCCTGGCAGAAGGGTTATACTAAAAAAAATAATTAAACTGTTAAGAACAGTTCATTTGGTGCTGGCAGGGCTGGGCACAGGTGACAGGCAGGAGGCAGGTGCCTGCAGGCTGGGAGGGCTAGGTGTAGGCGCTGAGCAGGAGGTGGGTGTGAGGCTGAGAGCCCGGCAGCCGCAGCCCAACTCCCAGCTGTGTACCAGACTGGGGGAAGCTTCCAGTTGCAGGCTGGCTCCTGGCAGTGCACTGGGACCAGGAGGGAGGCTGGTGTTCACCTGCAGCTCAGCTCCTGGCTCTGCACAAGGACCGAGTAGGGAGGAAATGGGGAACCTGAGGAAGGTTGGTGTCTGTCTGCCCAGCTGCAGGAGGTCCACACAGCCAGCTTTTGAAGCACATATGGACCTTTGTTTATTACAGACATCCCATGGCTGAGAATTCCTCTGCACAATCCAGTCAGTCTTCAAGTCCAAGCAACCCTCCAACCCCACAAATACAGCTCCAGCATGTCTTGCCACACTCAGGTCTTTTCAATGCAGCCCCAGGGCTTCTCAGCCTGTTTAGGCTCTCGAGTGCAGCTCCAGTGTCTTTCAGCACACTCCCCTCTCAGGCGCGGGTCTGGTGTCTCTCACTGGCATCCCCCAACCACCCTCACTAGGATGATACTCTACTCTGCCCTTTCTCAAGCCAGGTGCTAGCTTTTGCCATGAGATATCAGCCTTCAACTCTTTCAGACTCTGGCTTTAGCTCTCCATCTCAGTGAGCCAGCAGGCTGTGCTGCTGTCAGCTTTTGGCCCTCTCTGGCCTGAGGGAGTCTGCAGGTGACCCCCACCTCCCTCAACTGCCTTCCACTCTTCCCAGCTACGATCCAAAGAGATGGCTGTGTTAGTCTAGTCCAGCAAAACAAACAAGGAGAACTCAATGGGGACCTTCAAGCAGCTAACAAAGTGGGATCTCTCCCATGAAAGCTCATGTGATAAACAAATTTGTTAGGCTTTGAAATTGTTACCAGACCCCTCCTTTATTTGCTAGGACACTTTGATTGAACCCTGCTCCAGTGGCTCTCCCGTGTCCCTCTCAGCCCAGCACGCCTGAGTTCACCTTGCCAAGTTCTCAAGGGGCAGTAGTGTTAGTCTAGGAAAGCAAAAAAAAAAAAAGCAGAGTCTTGTGGCACTTAAAGAGTAATAGATTTATTTATTGCATGAGCTTTCATGGGAGAAAAATCCCACTTCATCAGATGCTTTGAAGAAGGGGAACTTACAGAATGAGTTGAAAATAAATGCAGGAGAGTGTAAGATATGGGATCATGTCATACTGCAACAGCAAAGCAGAGCATTTGTAAGGATTCGAACTTCCTGCTTCGCTAGACACCCTCCTTTCTTCTCTCAGGACTCCCTGGCCTTTGGTCTGTCTTCCATTTATGACTCTTGGGAGCAGCCCCACCTCCTCATTACACCCCTGGACTGGAACAGGGGAGCTGGGCCTGATGACATGGATGGGCTACCCTGTTTCACAGCTTCTCCATAATAGTCATTTGGGCTCTGCTACCACAGACGATATGGTTTGGCGCCCCAGAGACTGGAACCCAGAACGGGATCCTAAGGCAAACTCAGTGACCTGCTTTTGCCCTCCAGGAAGATATTTCTGTCTGTTGCTGTTTCCTTCCCCATCCTGTGTCTGCCTTCCCCATTTAGATTGTAAACTTTGTGGTGCATGGACTTTCTCACCTGATTTGGTCACAGTTTAGCACACTGTACGCTGATCTCGGTTGAAGCTCCTAGGAGCTATCAGCATAAACATAAACCTGGTGTGTTGAGCACCACTGACGTTGCTGGGGGAAAAAAAACAAGTGGTGGCCAAGACCCACTGTAGTTTGATTAATCCCAAGAATCCAACGCCAACTATGTGAGACAGACAACAGCAGCTTTTAAATGACTGAGCCATGGGCCTGTCAATAGCATCAGTGTTTCCGGCTGACAAGAGGCTGAGGCAATAAATGGCTTTTGAATTTGGTCAAACGCCAAAAACGAAGTTAAGGCTCCAGGGCTGGAACAGAATCTTAATGGTGCAAGAGAGGAGGAAAATCCAGCAAAACATCACATGCAAAAGAAAAATGAGGTGTCGCTGGCCTCATGGATCTTGCAACTCTGCACTTGATTGTATTTTCAAATTTTCTGCTGACATCACTTTATGGTGGAGCTTGTATGACAGCATTTGCCTCAATGTTTGAGGCCAGCAGGACCATTATGATCATCCAGCCTTAGTGCAGCAAACAGAGGCATCCTGGCTCTGGGCACAACCCCCAGTTCCAGAGCCAGTCATCCAAGTTCTGGCTCCAGCCCCAGCAGGGGGACACAGGCCTGGCAGCCCAATCCAGCCCTAGCCCCAGCTGGGAACGTGGGGCCACTGGATCCGATCCTGGCCAGGGACCTGGGGCCACTGGCAGCAGGAGCTGGATCTGGACTCATTCTGGGAAACTGGGGCAGGATTGAGGCCGGGGTGGGGGGGAGGACCAGTGCTGCAGGAGACAGGGCTGGCAGGGGGGGCTCTGAAAGATTTTTGGGGGCCAGTGATGGCCCTGGCGGCAAACCCTAAGTACTCAAAAATCATGAGTCAGGTCAGGAAAGGTCATGAGATTGGCTTGGAAAAATTACCTGATTTTTCAAAACAATAACTTTGGGGTGCATTTTGTTTATCACCTGGTGTCATAGTTTATGGTGGTCACGTTTTCAAGCTATTCTCTGCATTCATGAGAATTAAAAACTTGCTTTGTGGTTAAATGACAGCTGAGATGCTGTTGGGAGCTGGCGCTTAAAGAAAAGCACCAAATGTTGTCACTCCTGAAAATAATTACAATAGTTGACAATATGGCAATCTGACTCTGTGCATAATACAAGCCGGACAATTTCATCCAGTGGCTCCCACAATTAAGCCCAACAATTTAGGCTTGAGCTACAGCATAGAAAGTGCTGTCCAATCTGACTTTAACGTCCTAATATGATGGTGAAGCTGTCATTGACTAATTATCTTCACTGCACACATTTGAATATTTCTGCCTTCTACATCCAACCATTGGCTTTCTGCCGGTTAGCTTATAGCACCTTCTAGCGTCAGATCCTCTTAGCGTGCTTGGTTTGATTTATCAGCTGGGAAAGTTACACGGGATTTTCAGAGGTGACTTCGGCAGCAGTTTTGGAGACTCTGAACCTGCTGAAAAATGAGGGCCCAGGACATATTAACAACATCGCCGAATAAACCCGACAGCAAGAAAAATATCTCTGGAAGGAAAAGTGAGTGATGAAAGGAAGGGAGGCCCAAGTAATCAAAGCTCTCATTGTATGAGTAAAAGGCTGGATGCGGCCAGCCCTAGAGGGATTCTAGTTAATGGCTTTGGGCAAGGTCCTGTGGCCTGAGATACTGGAAACAAGGAGGTTTGGCCAGCTGCCAGCATGGCTCTCTGGGCTAGAGAGCAAGAACAACTTTGGCTATTACCATTTACTGTGGATGAGAGTAGGGAGATGTGCAGCTACTCAAGTGCTTGCCACATACACACGTAATCATAAGTGAATGACTCTCCTCTTTCCCATTGCATAGATAGTGCTCCCAAGTAGGATGGCTGCCACTTCCCCATCAAAACAACTTTTTCTTGTTGTTGGAAGCTGTCTATTTTTCAACTTCAATTTTGCACAAAAAGTGTTTGCTTCCCACAGAAAATTTTGAATTTTTATTAAAAAAACTGAGTGGAAAGATCTTGGTTTGAAAATAATGCCTGGCTGCCTCATGTTCTCTTCAATAGGCTGGCTTCCCCACCAGGACTACAACTCCCTTTATGCACCCCCTTTCTTCAAGAGGGGAGACTATGGTGCATCATGGGAAATGTAGTCCAACCATTCAGCCCAGCTGATAGAAGAGAATGGGAGTATGGGACACCCAAACTACAACTCCCCCAAAGCACCACAGCCTCCAAATAATTTGGTATTCAAATTTTCACTGACTTTTTTTTTTCCTGAAAAAGAACTCCCCCCTCCTCTTTTTTTTAACTCATCAGTTCAACTCCACTGGCAAAGCTCAGTGAAGGTCTAAGGGTATGTCCACACGTATCTTTTACATCAAAATAACACTGGTTATTTTGATTTTAAAAAGATTAGGTCCACATGACGTGTTCTTGTTTCAAAATGACAAGCTCCGTCATTTTGAAACAGGAGACTTTATTCTGAAATAGTTTAAACTTACTTTAATTCGAATCATCTGTTATTTCAAAATGGTTATTTCGAAATAACACCTTTTGGACATGTTATTTTAAAAGAACCATTATTTCGAAATAACACTTTTGCCCTTCTCCTTCTGAGAGTGCCTTCCTTTTTGTGTATATATTGGGTGGGGGCATGGCCCAGTGAGGGGGCTATGTTGCCACACTTCTCATGCTACCCCTCTCCTGATTCAAAATAGCAAGTCCTGTGTCTGGACTTGCTATTTCGATTTGAGGTTTTTGCTTATTTCGATTTAAGTTAATTCAGATTAAGGATTTTATTTCAAATTAACTTATTTCAATTTAACTTAAATCGAAATAAGCATGTATGTATGGACATAGCCTAAGACCCTGTGGCCATGACTGCTAGGAGCTCCTCATGTAGTAGTGAGCAGGGGCATTGCTGGCGCTGGGCTTATGGAGCTGAAACCCTGAGTACCGGAGCACCAAGCCCCAGGTCCGCTGCTGGGTCTCTTGCAGCGCCACATAGCCCTGAACCCCAGCATGCTGAGCCCTGGCTCTCTTTAGGGTCCAGCAGCGCTCCTCGTAGTGAGGAAGGCCAACCCTATCTCTGCTTCCTCTTGCTCCTGTGTGGAAGATGGGGAAGGTGCAGTACCTCATGGGGGTTAGGGGCTCAGGGGAGTACGTAGATTTCAGCGTCATCCTCTTCCTCATCTTGAAAAGGGGCAGAGCTGGCCCCCCAGCCTGCCTTCCTTCAGGCAACCATGTTTGGAGTTGGCTCCACAGGCCTTGATGGCACAGAGGTGGCTGTGGTGTGGAGTCCTCCCACTGCTGGGGCAGCCTTCTTGGACCATCCAGGGGGCTGCGGTCTGGGAAACACTGCCTGTGCCTCTCACATCAACTGTCATTTCTTTAAACTCTTGCTCACGTCAGATTTTCCAGGCAGCCTTTTCCAATTTGATCATTAAAAAAAAATCAAATCCGCCCCCCCTCTTTTTTTTTTTTGACACAGGCTGGCAGTGAGAGCGTAGCCTTTTTTCTGCTTCAGGCACGCACACACACACACAAAGAGATTTATGAGTCTCTGAAGATGGTTCATAAAATATTTAGAGAGTGGAGCTTCAAATGTGAGTGTTAGAATCCCCCACAAGCCGGCGGCCGCTGTCAGGAATCTGGGTGGCGAGAGGGGAAATGTAAACAGCCCTTTTTCCATTCCCCCAAACCCTATAAATCTCCTGGTCCTAAAGCTTTTCTTATTTTTCATCTAAAAATCATCCCCCCCCCACCCCATCCGCCTCCCAGTCAAATAGCACAAATCTGTGGGGAGGATCATTTTCCTTAGCTTAGACTGGGCGTTGGGCAGCCAGGCCTTAAAGGGTTTTCATTTGCCCTCTCCCATAAGGTGGTGACTGTTTTTATATCAGCATTAAATGAAATCACCTTTGCAGGAAAGAGTTCGGCCTTGTCGCTTCTAGAAAAATTGTGCTGGCATAGATATATCAGCAACTTTTCCCAGTGTAGATCCAATAGCAACACAGATGTACTTTTGCATGTCCTGTTTTACACCAGCTCCCCAAGCGACACAGACTAGGTCTGCACTTCAAACACCACAGCAGTGGCGCTTTGCTTTAGACATTATGGCAACCAGAGGCATTGCACTACTTTAGCTATACTGGTGTAGTTAAAATGGTACAACTTCTGTGTGCAGAGAACTCCTACCAGCCTAAAGCCCACTGACTTTTAACAGGGCTTTGGGCTGGGTTACCCTACAACGTTCTGCCAATATAGCAACATCAGCACCTCCTCAGTGACGCAGCTTAGCAGGCAAACTCTCCGGTATAGACACAACTAGGCTGAAAGAAGAGGACTTCTTCTGGTTTAGTTGTTGTTCGGGGAGGGAGTCTTTACTATGGCCTTGTCTAAACCAGCCCTTATACTGGCCAAAAAAGACCCCCAAGTGACATAAGTTTTGCCAACATAAGGCCTTCTGTGGACAGCGCTATGTTGGCAGGAGAGCGCCTATCTCCCATTGACAGAGCTACTGCCACTCACTGAGATGGTTTTATTACACAAGCTTTCTCGTGTCAGTGTAATACAGTAACAACCGTGCCATCATAAGGTTTAAGTTTAGACTAGCAGCCTTAAGTGGGCAGACAGATTCTTTGTGTTGCCGAGAGAGTCTTCACTAAGTCATTAAGATGGCCTCGGCTTAACGCACAGGCTCTCTTGTGTAGCTATTATCCTAGTCTTCTAGCAAAGGCTCAGGCAGACATCTTTGGTTCAACCCCACAGTAGACCTAAATGTTTAATGGGGAGCTGGGAAAGGAAAATATTAGGAATGCAAAACACTAGAAGAACCTGCAGAAAGCATGGCTCTGATTCGCTGTTACCTTGAAGGCCGTGCTATCCTGCAAATCAAGTGCAAGTGATGTAAAATGGTCACATATCAATAGTATTTTGCACTCAATTTGTGCTGGTGTAAACAGCCACGGATGATGCAGGGGAGCCATGACTGAAAATTCTTGATCATTCTGAAAACACTGCTTCCCTCCCCTCCCTGTGTTTGCTCACCTTCATATTTTCCTTTCCCAGCTCACCATTAAAGGCAAGATTGTTACAACCTCCTGACACTTGTTCACACCTCCATTAGGAGTCATGTCCCCCACTCAGATCAAGACCCCTTGATATAAATAGTAGAGAACAGCAATTCAGCAACCATCCAGATTTGTAGTGCTGTTTTCCCTCAATCCTGCCCCTGCAGAACTAAGTCTTATGGAAGTAAAAGTTTTCAGTTTTGTTTCCAGCTCATAGGTCAGTTGATCTTCAAGACAAACACAGCTGCTAGGACATTTGGCCAGTGACCTGTTTGGACAGCAAAGAGTGCATCAAACAAAAAGAAACTCCCATGTAGCATCTCCATTGGACTATAAAGATCTTTCCTCACTCACAAGTGCCTTGAACATCATTAAAAAGAACAACTTGAACTTGGAGGGGAATCTATCAGTTAGGTGACATTTGGCTGGGGCAAAAGGAGTGAAAATACACCTCTCCCCCTGAAGCTGCCTCGAGGTCATTTCTCAAACTGTTGCTAATTTCATTTGCTTAATGGCTTGTTTGATGAATCATGTTAAAACCAGAGATTCTTCCCAGATGCTCACCACTCATGCATCCCAGTGATTCCCATGAGCACCTCAGCTGCTGGGAACCTCAGCAAACCAAGACACTGCAATTTAGGCACTGGAATGTGGATTTAGAACCTTAGTTGTCACTCTCAGAAGCAGGGTGAGCTTGGCCCCAGATTTTAGCTCACAGCTGAAGCCTGGCAATGTCTTTTGGCCAAATAGATGCGTCACTAAAAATGCAGTTTGTGGGCTGACTGAACAATTTGAAAATTCATGTCAAAGTTGCAGAACAATTTCGGGCAAAAATAGGGAGCACAGAGGAAAGGATGCAGAAGGGGGTTTAAGCGCCTTTCAGTAAACCACCAGAGGATGTGCTCCCTTTACACTACTAACACAGAGTTGGGGCACTCACCTGAGATTCAGAGATGGACCCAGATTGAAGTCCCAGTCTGGAGCAAGAGCATGAA
Source organism: Podocnemis expansa (assembly GCA_007922195.1). Taxonomy (NCBI): domain Eukaryota; kingdom Metazoa; phylum Chordata; order Testudines; family Podocnemididae; genus Podocnemis; species Podocnemis expansa. The sequence goes on along the minus strand of ML682020.1, from coordinate 19,502,590 downwards.
TGTAGAGCTACCCCGCCACATGAGAGTGGTCAGGGGAGTTGAGATGAGCACTCATTTGCTCTTGAAGCTATTTGACTAAGTATAAAATATTTGAATAGTTATTGGGTCAGAAAAAGGAAGTAATCACTCAATAGCCTGCTAGTGGGGGACTCTCTGGAGGCAGAGGCCTCTCTTCTATCCCTGGTCCAGGGAATATTCGATTATTTATACTCAGTGAAACAGTTTCAACAGGTTCCACAGGGGCAGCCGTGTTAGTCTAGTTCAGAAAAAGAAAAAAAAAAAAAAGGCAAGGAGTCTTATGGCACTTAAAGACTAACAGATTTATCAGATGAGCTTTTGAGGGAGAAAATCCCACTTCACCAGATGAAGATGGGGGAATTTACAGAATGGGATGAAAATAAATGCAAGGGAGCGTAAGACAGGATCAGGCCATACAGAAACAGCAAATCAGAGACTTCACCCTCCTCCGTGTGCTGTTTCCCAGTATCTGAATCTTAACAACAGCTCTGATTTGCTGTTACTGTATGACCTGATCCCATGTCTTACACTCCCTTGCATTTATTTTCATCCCATTCTCTAAGTTCCCCCATCTTCAAAGCATCTGACAAAGTGGGATTTGCTCCCATGAAACCTCATGTGATAAATAAATCTGTTAGTCTTTAAGTGCCACAGGACTCCTTGCTTTCTTTTAGTTTCAACAGGAAAGTTTGAGAGCAACCCAGCTTGGGCTAGTCTAGTGGTTAGAGTTGCCTTCTAGGAGGAAAGAAGGCCTGGGCTCAAATCCCTGCTTAAAGGGGATATTCAAGCCCTAGGGTTCCCCAACTTGAGGCTAGTGCACTAGCTTGTGGGTAGTAGTGGGCCACCCCCACTTTCTCCTTGGTATTGTACTGCTATTATTCATTTCCTTTGCTATTATTTTAAGGAAGGTTAAAATGTTTACAAACTAAATGAAATGTTTCATTTTGGGTCAAATAAAAGGTTTTATTGGATCTGAAACAAAAACATTGGGACTTCCTCAATTTGTTCAAAATGGTGAAAAATTCAGGTTTTCTTCTGCTATTTTGGAACCTACCTGCAAACTGACAAATAAAGTATTTGCTCCACCAACAGCAACTCAAGAACTCTTGGATTCCCGGGCTTCCAAACAGAAGCAGATTCCTCCAGTGCTTGCTGAAAAGTATCATGAACAGTTCTGCAAGAAGGGGTCGTTTTCATGGAAAGATCTCAAAGAACTTTGCATGGAAGGATCAATATTATTATCCTCAGTTTACAAATGAGGAAGAGGCGTGGCTGAGAGATTAAATGACCAGACATGCTATTTAACCACAGGCAAGTCAGTGGCAGAGTCAGATATGGACTCCTGAAGGTCTAGCTCATAGGCATGGTAGCTATGGAGCTGGAGAGCCATAATTCAGGCAATCCTTACATCAATGGAATGAACATTTTCCAATGATGCAGTTATTCCCTCTATCTGAGCAATGGTACTTAGGACAGTAGAATAATTCTTTGGTCAACCTAGCTGCACCTACACAGGGAGTTAGGCCACCCTGCACTGGGCACTCAGAGCACAAAATTTTTCACATCTTTGAGTGATATAGCTAGGTTGAGCTGATTTTAATGTGTAGATCAGGACTCCCTTGGTTTTGTGTGGAGAGATGCAGCCCAAGAGATAATAGAGGCAACTGCTTACTGCACTGATACTGAAAAAATGAAAGAACTCCTGGAATGCTATTACAGCTTAAGAGCCTGGTTCTCTTCCACTCCGAAACATCTGACCAATGGGCCAAGTGAGGTCCATGGCAGTCAAGTCTACAAGAACTATGGGGAGGGCTACCATAAGGACTGGTTTGCTTGACTTTTTACCCACATCCAGGTGCAACATTAATAGCAAAAACTGAACACAGCATCCTACTGCCATTGAGTAGCTAGAGACTGAAGTGAAAGAAAATAACTGGACAGAAATCAATACAATCCTCATTTTATTTTCACCTTGTCTTGAGTATGTAACAGCATCACACCTGGCTTTAGTTCTTTTTTAAAAAAAATACCACATTTTATTCATTGTTCAGAATAAATGGTAAAATGTAATAAATGTAAACTGCACGGGCACCATTTTTGCTCAATAAATAAAAAAAGAAAGAATGCATTATATAGACTGCACACTACTGTATCTAAATAAATAACATAAGTTACTTTGAATAAATAGAGATCATCTAAAATATAGATGCATTGCATCAACTTCTTGCAGTTGGTCATTCAAGCCCAACAATGTGGGAATGGAAGTGGCTTAACATATGAAACTGCCCAGCGATGGAGAATAGATTATGTTTACTCAGAAGAACCCAGTAACATAACTTGGTTATGTGAAACTGACAAAGAGAAATGAAATACTGTTTCCCACTCCCATGGTGTATATGTTTCAATAAATTTGAAACTACTCTCCTGTTTTAAGTTGGGGTTGTCCTTTCTTTACTCAACCAATAGTGAAAGCATTCAGTAACCCTGTTTATTAAGAGAACAGATTCCTCCTCCCCACAAATAATTTGTCTTCATAAAATTAGGCAAACCGATTTAACAAAACATTTTTGGAACTATTGCAATAGGGAATGATCCATTTGACACTGGTTTCACTCAAACGAAAACAATGAAATCAGGCTGTTTCTCCTCTCACACCAATGAAAATCTGAAGTGACTCCATTTCAGCCACTGTAGTTGCAACTGGTCTAAATGACAGAAGAAACAGCTTCATCCCCCCTCTTCACAATCATTGCGCTGGCTGGCCAATGCTCTGGATCAATTGTAACAACACAGTGAATTGTTCTGTAGCTCATTATCAGACAGAGGAGGGTAGAATAATCCACCATCTCTCGTGCTTGATCACAACTGCCAGAAATCTGTTGTTTAAAAAAAAAAAAAAATACATTGTGTTTGGAAAGCTTGTCATTTTTTCAAACGCTATGAAATACCTTTGTCACTCTTTATTAGAGGGTAATATTTAAAGCTAATGGCTGATCTGCGGCATATATACAAATATGCAAATTGCAGGAAAAACATAACAGATGTTACACGCTATTTATTATTATTAGCAATAAATAATTCATGGGATGACGTGGAAAGAGCCAAATGACAGATTTGGATTTAGTTTTCACATACAGAATTTTCCATTCTTTTGCCCTTTTTTGCATTTTAGATGTTTGTCTGGAGGCCCAAGTCTCTTACTGCAGCTGAGAAGGAGATTTAGAGGCATGTGTCAAATCATAACAAGAGCCTATTAAAAACAGATTTCAGTGAATAAGCAATGAAGTAGTATCCAGAATGTGACTTATTGAGCAATTTTGTTATGCAACACAAGCAGAGGGACAGAGTTTTCTGTTAATGGCCCCAAAGACAGCACTGAACAGAGCCACACAAATTCAAATGCTTTGGTGAGAGGATAAATTTATAAGCAAAGGGAGGGAACTTGCATTCATAAGTCCAAACTCTAAGACTCTCATTCAGACAAGAAACTAAATCAAGCACACCTATGCTTTGGCACTGCCTGGGAGATTATCTAAAGTTTTGGAGCAGAGCAGTTTTAGTTCTAGGCAGTTTTATGCTGAAAACAACAGGCCATATTACCTCTGGAAACACAATGGGCCTAATTCTGATCCTTCACACATTTTTCACTAGTATAAATGTGTTAAACCTGATTCCCCCTTGACCTGTGCCTTGTGAAGTCATTTACACATAGGCAAAAGGAGTATAAAAATGCAACTGAATCAGAACAGCACTCCTTTTTTTACTCACTTTGCACCAGTGTAACTGACTGCACAAGAAGCCTCATTCTGTATCTCAGAGCAGCATAAAGCAGACTTTGAGCAAAGGAGAACCAGGCCAATGAAATAAACTGAAAGAATTCTTTCTGCTGTAGTGTCCTGATACAGCACAGAGAATAGCAATAGGGGAGGACACAGCAATAGGCTAATAGACTCACTCACAACTAGCAGGCACAATACCAGAGAATAGCAATAGGGGAGGACACAGCAATAGGCTAATAGACTCACTCACAACTAGCAGGCACAATACCAGAGACCAGGCATTTGAGTGCCCTCTGCTGTGCCACTGTATCATTTTCTTGCTTCTTCAATAACAACAGGCCTGTGGTTTTTGAAAAGACATTATTCCAGTAGCCACTCTGCCTGCAAACACTGTGTGGAATCACCGTTGGCTAGAGCAGGTTGGCAGCCAGAATCACACAGCAGTCAGCAAGGCTTTCAAAGATTTTATTGGACACGAGGATAGATAAAAACATTTTAATCAGCTTCAAGATGAAAAAAAAAGCAGCCTCAACTGTTAGCTAGAAACTCGAGGCAAAAGGTGCAGCCACAGCTCTGACTTAATGGACAGCCTCAACTTTCCATATAATGAAGCTTCACTTTCCCTTTGCAAGCCCTCCTGGAACAGTGATTCAGTAGCTGCCATCCAGATGGATCTCAAAGCTTGTCACTAACTGTACAAACTGTGGCCAAATCTTGCCCTTGGACACATGCAAGTGATGTGTAGGTACCTGAGGATGGGACCTGGTCCAGTGTACACTAGGATCTACTCCCACTCCACCCTGTCGAATGCAGTCTCCTCTGGTGTGACATGCGCCAGTTATTTAGCAACACCACATATGAGAAGTAGCAAGGAGTATTTACAGGGGAGACTGCAAGGAGGGAGGGTATTTTTGGGATCAGAACAATATTAACTACCCAGGACATTAGGAAGGAAGCCAGAGTTAGTGTCTTTGCTCTGTTATGGCTCCTATAATGAAGACACCTGTGATTGGCTCAGAAGTCACTCCACAGCAGCTTCTTCAGTGGCACCTTCGCAACACCAGCACCAAGATCCAAACAAGAGGAGCCATCTCTCTCTTCCCTGTTTCCAGTCCTCTCACTACAATTGCAAGACTCACACATTTCTATTCATCTCATCATCTTCTACAGTTATATGATAGCTGCCACCTTGGCTGGCACCCTAAGAACTGAATCAGGGAACCTACAGATCTTCAGCTCCCTATCCCTGAGTGGGACCTGTAGCTCTCACTGACCAGTGAGTTAGTCACGCTTACATTAGTGTCAGCATGGGTTCAGTGCATGAAGGGGAGATGAGACGGATCATTACCTAGGAAACAGTCACACTCGACTAATATACTCAAATGACCTGATTCGGCTCCCACTCTTATGTTTTGATGCCGATTTACACTGTCCTCACTGGAGTCGCTCTGTTTTTACACCAACGCACAGGATTTCAGAATCCAGCTTGAAAGGCCAAGATTTTCTGTAGTGACTAGTAATCCTGACTGCCCAGCTTGAGATACTCTAAGGGGGTCTAATTCCAGCAGGATCGGATGGGAGTGAGGAAGGGTTCAAGGGGCAGCACTGTGGTGCTGAAAAAAAAATCAGGCCTGTTTAAGATGTCACACCCAAAATCACTAGATGCTTCTGAAAATCTTAGCCATTTGGCCAGATTCTGAAATCACTTACACTGGTATGAAACAGATGCAACCTCCCTGACATCAGTGTGAACCAAAATTCCCTGCCTCCCCTTCCATTTCCCAGTCAACAGGAGCCCAGGGTGAATAATTTCCACAGGACCAGACTGTAAGATCTTGTCCTCACTCCAAAGATAACTCAAGTTACAAGAAGGGAGCGTTACCCCTAACTTGAGTCCCATCCACACACAAACACCCTTCCCTGGAGTAGAGTGGTGCTTTGGGTTTCAGCTGGGTGGCCCATCAGGACCTGTAGGTTATATTTAGAGTGAGCACAACTCCTCAGTTACTAACACAGCCCCTCTCTAGTGTGGACTCAGGCTACTGCCACTCTCATACCTCTGCTCCTCCAGAGCTTCCTACAGTTCCTCATGTGTCCAGATGGGAAGTAATCTCAGAATTCACTTGGAAACAACTCTTAGAGCAACTCCATTTTTACTGCTGCCAGGAATTATGGGATATATATCCCCACACCCATGTGAATGCAGCTTCCACATGGACACAGCCATTTGAGGGTTATTTTTGGGTATGTCTACACAGCACTTTTATTTCGAAATAACACTGGTTATTTCGAAATAAAAGATATTTGGTCCACATGACGTTTTCTTATTTTGAAAGCACAGATCCAGTCCTTTTGAAATAAGAACTGCTGTTTCGAAACAGGTTAAACCCCGATTGTTTTGAAACGGCTGTTATTTCGAAATAAGGCCATTTGGACACGTTTTGAAACAACACCATTGTTTCGAAACAACTGTTTCGAAACAACACGTCCAAAAGGCTTTATTTCGAAACAACCATTTTGAAATAACAGCCGTTTCAATAGCAGGCTTTCCCTTAATTCGAATTAACATTTTTGTTAATTCGAATTAACTTATTTCAAAATAAGGACTTTATTTCGAAATAACTCATTTTGAAATCCTTATTTCAAAATAACGATGTGTGCCTTTCAGTGTGGCCTCTCACACTGAAGCCTGGCTGATACAAGAGACACATACAGGAATGTAGATAACTCGAGTGGAACTGGAAGAGAATTATATGAGAAAAAACAACAAGAGTCCTGTGACACCTTAAAGACTAACAGATTTTTTCCAGGCACACACTTTTGTGGGCTCCAACCCACTCGGTCAGATGCAATATGAGAAAAGGGTTGGGGTTTTTTGTTTGTTTGTTTTCTTGAGAGAAAACACTGATTCATCAGCACCAATTTTTTTCACAGGAAAGGGTGAGTTTCAGGAAGGTTCTTCACATCAGAACAGGAGAGAGACATCTGCCCCCTCCCCAAGAGCAGCTAACTGCTCTGTGGTCAGAGCACACATCTGGGGCAGGCCAAGTTCAAAGACAGTAGCACTTTTCGATATCCTATGAGTGCCCTGACTCTTTCTGGGTGTTTCTCACTGTTCATGAAAAATTTCAGAAGGTTTTGGTTTCATCCTGATATGGAACAGGGAACACTTTGAAATCTCAAAAATTTCTGCTGGGATGGGAAAACCATTTCCAACCTGAGTTAACTCTGCAGCAAAGATGTCTCCCAGTACACCAGCCCACAAAACCTCCATTCTGCTACTGCTGCCTTTTGACTCCAGCCCCATACCATCTTTTCTCTTTGAACCAGAGACTCTGCAAACAAAACTAATTTCATTTTTATAGTGGAGTTGGAACTGGATGGGAACCAAATCCTCAAGAGGCCAGTTACTCTTCTTCAGTATTTTAATTTCTAAAGTCAAAAGAATTGAGCCTTTTATCTCTTGTACAGAACATGCTGTGACTCTAGTCCCTTAGTTTAATGCAACTGCATCCGTTAGCCAGCCTACCTCATGGCCTGACACTATGGTGATATGATTTGTTTTCATTCAGATCTGTTGCTGCACATACGATACTCATAGCCAACCATGTAAATGGTAGTTGGGTCAATGGAGCTGGTCAGACTGTTTGCTGGGAATATACCCACTGAATATCTGTCAGATTTAGCCCTCCTGACCCATGAATCAATCCAGATTTCTGAACCTACAATCATCATGTACCACCGTTCACCTTTAACAATATTTGGCTTTGTAATGGCGCTTTGCAGACTTAATCTAACACCCATTGAATCCATGGAATAACTCCCATGGTTCAAAAGTGAACACAGGGTTGAGCACCAAGAATAGCAGACTGGCAGATGTAACAGCAGGGGGATAAGAGCCTGAGGAAAACAAAGAGCTAGCTGGGTCCTAAACACCTGAACCCAAACAGTATGGTCACCTCTCATATAGCATCAATCTTCCCATCCCTGACATCTTTCAGAATGGTGGACTTTTCTGCATGCCTAAAGGAAATAAAACCCCTGAAGAATTAGCAATGATCTGCCACCAACAACAGAAAATGCCTGAGTGCGATGCTTTAGGTGGTCCATTCCATCTGTTTTCTTGTCTCCAAAAATGACATCCTGTTTACACACACAATGGCCTCAGATTGGCATGGTATTTTCTGGTTGATGCTAGTGTATCAGGTTTCCCTCCAGATGTAAATATAACCCATATGCTAAAAAAGAGCACTCTCTTTTAGGTATTTCTAAAGGCTGGGTTATGTTGCTGGGCAGATTTAGCTGCTCAGAAACCAGAATTTTCTGGTAACAGGGAATGGGAGCATTTTGAGCATGCTCTGCAAAGTTTTCTATTGGTGGTGTGAGCAGAAGCCTGAGAGGAGCAACTACAGAGAGCTGCAATTGAGAAGAGTCCATATGCTCAGAGTGTGTGACTGAGACAAAAGCTGAGCCAAGAGTGGACTGCAAAACATTTTCTCCCTGCTGTGGAGTGTTTTGCAAAGGAGTTTCCTCTAATGGGACTGAGAGCTGGTTGACCAGTAGACTGACTGCATGGTGCTGGTTGCAAAGAAGAAAGAAAGGACTGCATGGATTCCTACTGAAGATTCCTGCAGCTGTAGAAGAAGAGGATTGCGACTTCTTTCTGCTCAAACTTCAGGGACTTGAACGGAGACTGCAACTGAGATAAGGGTGAGTCCACCTGAACTTGGGACTCTTGGGTTTCTTTCCATGGGGACAGGATAAGGTTTTCATGTTAGTAGTTAATAAAGTTCATTGTTATGTTTATTCTAAGTAGTATTGTAAAGTGGATGGTAACTCTGCACAATCTTTGCTGTGAGTCCTCTACAGACTGAATCCTGGGTCTCCAGCTGTTTTCTCCAGGGTTTCTCTCTGTTAGGCACTGGAGAGGGGCAAGTGAATGAATTCTAGCCCACCTGAAGGTTACATAAATATCACCCTGTGCTGATTCAGTAAAGAGCTAATCTTTGGCACAGTGAAGGGTCATAAAAATCACGTGCATCTTTCATTTTTCTGTCAAGTGGGTGATGTTCTGAGCCAATTTATATCTCGGGCAATCTCCTTGAAGCCAACAGACTTGATTCTACCGTCACGAACGCCAATTTCATGCTGATGCACTTCCACTGACTTCAACACAGTTGTTCCTGATTTATGCTGGTGTGAGTGGAGAATCCTAGCTCCTTGGAGTCGCATAAGGGGGTGGTGGGATGGTATAAGTCAACACAGAATTTGGCACATCTAATAAAAGGAAAAGCAAAGGCTGAGGCACAGGTGGAATGGATTTAAAAGGCTCAGTTTGCCTCACACTTCAGTGCAAATCAGAAGCAACTCCATTAAACAATGAACTTGCAGAGGTGTAAAAAGAATCAAGTCCAAAGTGGGAAATTCCACTATAAAACCTCAGGCTGAATTCTCATGCACAGCCTTTATTACGAGGTGGTACTTCTACTGCTACATTCACTGAATTTAAAAAAAAAAAATACAAGTTGGCTTTTGTCATGATTGAACCTGTGTTAGTAGACTGCTGCTGAGGAGTTTACAGTACACCATGTTCACATCCCCGTTATGGCATCAGACATTGTCTTGTAAAGCTCTGTATGTGTGAACCTGAGAAGAATAAAGTGTTGTTGCAAACAGCTGCCTTTTGCAAACTGACCAGAGGTTTTACATGTGTGTAACATCCAACAGATGGACCACTCTCTTACTGCCAATTTCTCCATCTGGGCTCCCCTTTCAAAGGTGAGAGTAAAGATTAGGATTCCAGAACACAGCCTGCTTTTATATGGAAGCAGGATGCAAGTTAGTTAAAGCCTGCTGAATGATGATGTTTATATTGCTTTGATGCATCTTGGCTCCATTCAGCTAAGAGCACGTTTGGATCCAATGCAAAAAAGCCTGACCTCTTCCAGGGGTCAGAAATCTATGCTATTTACTCTCCACATTACATTTTTGATGTCTTGCAGGAGATACTCTCAGACAGTATTTGGGTTACCATTCACATTATAGTATGTGGCTTTCAAAGTCAGGCTTCCAACTCCCCTTTGACATTTGTGAGGAGTTGGGTGCTTAATCCTCCCTCCTTCACCCGTGGCTCATTTGAAAATCCCAGCCATAGCTGCTCATTATCTATGTGAACAGGAAGCTCTGGTGATTTCATAGACAAAAGGAAGAAACCCATTTTCCCTGACTTCTGTGAAAAATAAATAAGAGAGCCAGATCCTGATCTCAGCCACATGGTGTGACCACAGATTCACATCAGTTGTACGTGGGATCACTGTCCAGCCCAGAGTTGGGCAAAAGAGAAAGAAGTCAATAACAAATAATCCCCATCTTGTTAGCTTTCCATTGTCTTGGTTAATTCCCAGGACAAGACACCAATATTCTCCTTCTGTTTATCATTGTGTTAGCTGGGAAAAGAGCCAAGAGGAGAAAACCATCTATTCCAGGCGACAAATATAGCTTGTTCAGAGACTGTGAAAGTCTGTAGTCTCATTTATTTCCCCACATAGTAAACAACTCTGACACGGCTATAAATGGTAACCATAAACAGAAAGGGCCTGGTTCTTCTCACCCGTGATACAAGCCCTTCTCCCCTACCAAAATCAATGGGAATCACTTGTGTTTTGCCATGGGAAGAATTGGGCCCAAGTTCTTTGGAAACAAGTCACTAACTAAGAAGTAGACCAGCACACGTAGCTCACCATACTCATACATTTGGCCAACTAGGTTGGAAGTCCTAAATCGAAGTCCTTCTAGGATTCAGGCTTGTGATTTTGCTGAATGTTCCCTGTTGTATTCAAAGGCTACTGTTAGCTGGGTTCTTAAATTGCCAATGGATTTCAGCCCCTCTCTTCTGCACGCATGCAGTTCCCAGTGGATCTGCTGATTTTTCACTCCTTCTGGAATGGGATTCTGCCCTTTCTGAGCTGACACTAAATTTCCATTGCTGCTCCAACTAGGATGTTGTTGCTGCTATGTATCCTAATTTTATCATTCTGATCTTCCCTTGTGTCATGAGCCAAAGCATCCCTGACTAAAATGCCATCTTATGGAACAAACATCTCTCATGCTTCAGAGTGTTTCTACACCATCTTACAAGGTGCATGGAGATCAACATGGTTATGTAAGCTGGTCACCAGCCACCAGCAATGATGGAGAAAATGGAGAGTTGACCCAGATACTTTTGGTTGGAGTAAGCCTTAAGAGCAGGAAGAGGGGCAAGCGATCACTCTGAATGGGCAAACAAGAAGCAGCGATTAGAAGCAGCCCACAGGAAACAAAGTACATGGATTTGAAGACCTCCAGCTCTTGAAGACCTAAGTCAGATTTGGATCAGGTACTAAAGAGGGAAATGCCAACATTTGTCCCTTAGAAAGCCCCAATGGAGGGCAAGCTGGCTGTTAATGCCAGGGAGCTCTGTTTCCTTTCAAAGGACAGTCAAGACTGGAGAAGCAATCCCCACTCTGCACTGCCAAGTGGAAGACTTAGCTTAACGGACATCCCACTCTTTGGGAATGAGGAGCCCCAGCCTGGCATTTTCAAAAGAATTAGAGGCCCAAATCTCACTGAAAAAAGAGCGGGAAGCCTCAAGGCAATGTCAAAACTTTCAGCCTTACTGTCTGACTATCCTCACTCATGACTCGCTTAGGCTTGGCCTTCATATAGATTTTGTAGTGGAACAGCTCTTGTAGTGAGGGGGAAGTGGGACCACTTTAGTTACACTATTCTAGTTAAAGCTACATGACCTTTGTGTCTAGACAAGCCCTCAGGCTCCTTTGCAAGTCTTAGCCAGGTCTACACTACATACTCACTTGGACGTAATTATGACACTCAGGGACTTGAAAACTCCACTTCCCCTGAGTGACATAGTTACACCGACTGTACAGTGGAGACAGCCCTATGGCTCCCCTGCTGACTCTCCAGCTCTCTCTCCTGTCAGTTTACAGCATATTCACTAGATGCACTGCAAGCATGGCTCCATCGGTACAGCTACACCTGAGTTTGTAGTATAGACCTGCCCTTGTTGTATAATGAAGTCTATAGATCTTGCTGGAGCATATAGGCCAACCATTCTACTGTAGCAGTGCCTCTGCAAAGCCAATCCAAGGAGAGACATGGCCTGGAGGTTTACTTCAGCAGGATGGGGACTGCCTGCTAGAAAGCAAAGGTGGTGCTCAAAGCAGTAGAAACATGAAAAATGGCGGCTGGTCGCATCCTTCCCAACAACCACAGTTCCTGAGTAGCCTCAGTGCTGCCTCCTGCATGTAAATATAACTGATTGGAAGGCTGATATTTTCAAGGCTGCCTTGGAGATCAGCACATCTAGTTCCCATTAAAATAAAGGCAGCTCTGAAATTCTCAGTCTAAAATAGATCGTTGCCCCCAATGCCTTACTCCGTCCCCCTCTTCCTCACTCTGGTTAAATAACCGAGGGGATTAGCATTTTGAGGTTACTACTCTGGCCCAAATCAATGGAACGGATGGGGTGGTGAGGAATGGTAGCATCCAATGGTAGTTCATTGATTTCACTAGAAAGTTGGTAAAATGGCTATGAAAGAGTGAAAGTATTTGCATATCTGCAATTGCCACCGATATTTATATCTATAGTTTTCTATATATTCTTGTATATTTACAGAACATGACTATATTGTACTTGTACAAGGGTAAGATATGATCTCAAGATATAAAAAGAATATTTCTTGGCTGTTCAGTCATTTATCCACGACACAAAAGGTTCCATCCATGTGAGTTCCATACCCTGGTGCAATCCTTGTGAGGCCGCAGTCCATTCTGGAGTGCAATCACTGGCACACAGGGCATTGTGAAGACTCTGGAGGCCTCAGTTTTCAATTAGGAATGTGAATGCCAGCCTGACTCCTCCTGTCAGACTGGATCGCAGTTCTGGAGCCGGCCGTAAATTGCATCCAGAGACAAGAACGACCAGCACCTTTTTGACTTGAAACAGTTGGCCAGCAAAGCTTTCCTGCTACACCCCTTTGTGCAAAAAAGAAAAAAAGCACATTTGGATGCTATGCTTACTCCTGCATCCCTGAAGATATCAGCAGGTGTGTCCTCCTACCTCTCAATTCCTCAGATCCTCCTCCTTAGAAAAGATCAACTCTCAGGGGCACCGGCATGTGGAGGGAGCGCAGAAGCACCTGTAGACGTGTAGAAAGCCTCCTTGATCTTTCTGAAAGTAAAACTGGCATCAAGAATTTCCCTGGTGCCCGTAGAGTCCAACTGCAGAACTGAGGTAGACTTGCCCTCTTGACCATCTCCGAGCCTGGGACTCCCTAGTTTCTTCCTCTCTTCGGTCACAGCAATATCCCTTTGTACAGGCCCTCACACTCTTGGCTTCTGGGCACTGCCTTACAGACATCAAACTTCCCAGGTTCCCTTTCCCTGCTTCACACGCAGCCACATTCCTTGGCTGAAAATTCGTTGACGGTGTAGTAACGGTTGTAAGTGTCCAGGAAGGAGACGTCATCATCGTAAGAGAGAGGCCTGCAGCAAGGCCGGGCTCTTACCTTTTCCTTTTTGATTTTCTTCTTGATCTTCATGTTCTTCAAGGAGAGGTCATAGTTCCTGACGGCCGTCTCACATGTGCCGCTGCAGTAGCGGAACAGCACAATCTCATCTGACTCATAGCCCAGGCCCAGCTCACTGACACTCACCTCTAGCTCCTTCAGGGTGCAGGGTTTGTGACGGGCCCGGGCTCGCTTCATGCGGTTTCCAGGCTTGGGGAACAGCGGCAGCTCGTGCCCCCCGGAGTTCATGGACTGGCTGTACCTCTCAACCAGTGTGGAAATCAGCTGTCGGATTTCGCCCTCGGTGTAGCTTTCAAACAAGGTGCTGTCTGCAACAGAACAGGGACAGGAGTTAGTGAGCCAGGCTGTGGGGAATGAAATGCACAAGGCAAGGGAGCTAGGCAGTCATATCTCAGTGAATTCCAAGGGGATTTGGCCATTGAACTCCTTTACTCTCCTTTGAAAATCCCAGCCCTGAATGTTTCTACTGACTGCAGGTGAACATTCCAAAAAACATGACTTAAAAACACCCCTTCACGTACAGAGGGTTTTAAGCTTCCAAATCACTTAGGTTTTTTCCCCCCTTCATTTTCTCAGATTGCATTCACAAGCAGGAAAGAGTTCACAAAAGGGACAGGAAACAATGATAGGAGTTAGAAAATTGAGTAATTTGTGAAGCCTCTCCACAATGTTTGCTACATTCCACACAAATTTAAGCTTTCATTAAAATATAAAACCACAGATCACCTGCCTAACATTTCCCCTTGCAAAGCAGTTGCAATGAAATAGACATGTGCCTGCCTGGTTAGCCTCAGCCCCAGCCAATATCCAGCATTGTCAAAGGTTGACAATCACCGCACCCTGCCACCTTGCTTGCTCCTTAGACGTCAGATGGACCCGATTTAGTGGAGCAAATCGATGCTTTGTCAGTCCTAGGGGTGAAGAAGAGTGACTTGGAATGGCGCTGTTAATCACCAGTTCAAGTACTGTAGTTTAAGCACTAGTGTCTATGGAACTTGGGCCCTGGCTATTGTAGAGTTTAAAGCAGGGAAGTCAGACTCTTGTCCTTCCCAGGGGTTATTCTGATTATTTAGCCTGGTCCCCTGCACCATAGAGGTAAGACAGCCTCCTGCAGTGAATCCTGCACAAAGTCCACCTACTAGATCTCAGAGATTCACTGGTTTGGGTGGGCATAGCTCCGTGTCCATGGCCACAGGGGCCCTCTGTGTCACACAGGTGAGAAAAACAAACAAGAAATCTCGTGACACTTTTAAAGATTAACAAATTTATTCCTCGGATGAGCTTTGGTGGGAGAAAATAAATTGGTTAGTCTTTAAAAGCGCCACAGGTCTCCTTGTTTGTTTTGCCAAACCAGACTGACACGGTTGCCCCTTTGGAACTTGTCATCAATCCTGTGAGGAACACTGGCGGATTGGGGGCTGCAGAGCCCTTGGGCTTCCCCGCCAGTGGGCCCCCCCTCACTGGTGGGCCTCCCCCTACCAGTGGACCAGCACTGGGGGAGGTGGCTGAGGCCAGACGCCAGCCATGGCCTAGGCAGTCGGCCCCAGTGGGAGGCGGGGCCGACTGCCACGCATGGTGCAGCTTCCAAGGGCCGCACCAGAGTCCATACACGTGTGACCAGACCGTGGCTGGCCCACGCTACCCCCAGGGGAGGAATCGCCAGCTCAGGGGCAGGGTGAGAATGGGAGAGCTCGGCCTGTGGGCTGGCTCACCCTGCTTTTGGGGGCAGATTCGCTGGCCCAGAGGTGGGGCAGGAGCTCAGAGCTGGCCTCAGGCCAGCATGGCCTGCTCCCCTTCTCAGTGCTGAGGGGCCCCCACATTGTGGTGGGCCCCCGGGTCCAGGCCCCATTGGCCCATGCAGTAATCCACCCCTGGTGAGGAAGTAACACAGAGATGAGTCAGGATGCAAGTGTCTTATTGAAACAGGATGAAAAATCTTTCGCCCTCAGAATGAGAGGCTTTAACAATGGTTTTCCAACTCAGTCCAAGAAGCAAAGCTGGCTCCAGACGTGCTGAGCTTACAGGACATGGCTGTGGCCCAAGAGACAGGAATGCTTTAGATAAGGCTGCCTCAGGCCTTGTCTACACTGCAAAGGACATGCTGGTAGAGGCACCCCGGCAATGACACCCCAAGCACAGATGCAGCACGTACAGGCCAGAGTGTGTTTTCTCTGCTATAGCTTCAGCCTCTTCCCCTACTGGCATATTGGTAAAAGAACTTTAACACGACTGTGTCTGCCCTGTCTACAGCAGGGCTTTTGCTGGTGTGGCTGTCAGTCAAGAATGGGAAACAAAGAAAACCACACTCCTGACGACGTAGCTATGGTTGTGTTGATCAGGCGTCAAAACTTCCTAGCTGTTCCTGACACGATATCATCTTGCACTGTGTTGCTACAGCTTTCCTTAAGCTAAGGACTATCTGGTTGAATAAATGTTTGCGTAAGAGATGACCTCCAAATGTTTTGGACAGTGGCAATTTCCCTTTGAGTTAATATAGTCCAGCATGGGGCTTACTTTTATAGGAAATCTGAAATTCAGTCCTACCCATTCATGACAGTTTCTGTAAGAATTAGGGATGTGTTAACCCTGGTGCCAAATTACAGCTCCGGCAATCAGGGGCGTTCCTGGCGCCTGGCACACAGGGCCTGTGCCCCGAATCCTGGCACCAATGCCCTGGGTCTTGGCAGGGCTCCTGCCACTCCTGGTCTCCAGCCGGATCTGGCTGGAGATCTAGGGCCCAGCTGCCTGTGGCGGTGGCGGGCACTTCTGGCCCCTTCCTAGGCCAGGCGGCCCCACAACCGCAGCTGCCACTCCCTGCCCTGTCCCTGGCCAGGGCATGGCCTGTGGTCAGGGGGCGGGGCCTGGGCCGGTGCCCTGGGTCCTTTCCCAGGGCAGCGACGCTCCTGCTGGCAATGACGTTCTGTTTAGCAAAATTCCCTCTGTTGTTTCATCATTTGAATAACCAGCTTGAATTGTCTCTTGATCTATGTGATATAGCTGGGTGGGGCTGGCAATGACGTTCTGTTTAGCAAAATTCCCTCTGTTTCATTTGAATAACCAGCTTGAATTGCCTCTTGATCTATGTGATATAGCTGGGTGGGGTTAACTAGTCATTTTATCCTACCCCAGAAACAGTTGCATTTCAGTGATGAGTGACATACTCTTGGTGTCAGTTAACTAAGGAATGCCTACAAAACACACTAGGAGTCTAGTGGCACTTATAAAGACTAATGTATTTCTCACATGACCTTTCTTGGGAGAAAAATCCCACTTCTTCAGATGCTTGAAGATGGAGAATTACAGATGAATGGGAGGAAACTAAATGCAGGGAAGTGTAAGTCATAAGATCAAGTCAGACTGTTACAGCAGATCAGTGCAGTTTAGATTCAAACAGTGGACAACAGCATATAGGAGGGAGATGAGGGAAAAAGGAAAGCAAAATTACCTGTTGTAATGGGAAAAAACAGTAGTCTCTCTTCAACCCTAAGTTGATTGTGTCAAATCTGTACATGAATAGGGACTATGGGTTTTTTCCCCATTACAACAGGTAATTCTGCTTTTCTTTTTCCCTCATCTCCCTTCTATATGCTGTTGAAACAAGGTTTCAAACAATTGTCCCATTTCATCTTGGGACAAAATGGAGTCTGTGTTCGCTGTCTATGTCACTTTTATATTAAACCTGAGGAAACCATCTAGACAAAGGAGCATTTTCCAATGAAAAGCTGTTATCAAAAAATTCCTAACCAGTAACTTAAAGGATTTCAAAAAGCATATTTACTAAATTTTTGTTTCCATTATAACACTGTTGTGTGCATGCATGTCTACGTTAAATTGTAGAAGCCGTCATGCTCCAAATTTTCTAAAGTGAAACCCATGTTGCTTGAGAAAATTCTTTTCATGGGGTGCCCTCTCCTTCCAGTGACACACTGCATGGTGCACCTAGTGTATGCACTGCTAGGAAGGGATTTCATACCTAGCTGGTGGGCGACAGACAGATCACAGTTTGAAATTCGTGTGAACCCAGAATTTGCCCATGCTCCCTTTCACTCAGATCCTTGCGCAAAGCTAGCTTCCACCCATTTTTAAAGGGACCTTCCCTCACAATGAAATCGGTGCTGAGTACAGAGCCTGGCGGCTGATTACAGCAGTGGTTCTCAACCATTGTGTTGCAACACAAAAGTATGTCATGGCATAGTGACTGAGCATGTCACATGAAATCAGACTGCTGCTGACTGCCTGAGGAGAGCTGCGGCAGCAGGCTGATTTTACACTGCTGGGCCTGTAAGAGCTGAAGCTGTAGCGACTCTCTGCAAGAGCCGCTGCAGAATCAGCTGTTTCATGGCCTGGGGGGCTGCCAGTCAAACCTTCAGCTGCCCTAAAATCCCCTTTTATATGGAGATTTCTTCAGCAGCAGAGGGAGCAGCAGTGGCGAGGTGTGTTGCACACAGCTGGGAGACCCCCAACTGTGTTGCAACAGTGAAGGGGTTGAGAACCCCTGGATTACAGGATTAATTGTTGCTGGTTCAGCTAAAAATTCCTATTATCACAGCTAGAATTAGGCCACTACGGACACTGTGATCAATCTTCCAGATCATCCAGCAACCGGTAATCTGGAGATGCTGTGACAGAGCTCTAGCTGTAGCACTTTGGTCAATGAGACCTGGTTTACACTATAAAACAAAGATGATATAAGCCACCTTGCATGTGTCTATATTTAAACTGACTCCCACTGCTGTGAGCTCTCCATCATGCCAACATAGTAACACTATTTCCTCGAGCAATGTTGAGCCATGGGTGATATACAGAGGTCAATGCAGTACAAGTGTAGATACTGTATTACTGACATCAACCCTACCACTCCTCCACCAGATATCCCACAATGCCTGACTGACCACTTGGGTCAGAAGTGTGAACTCCACTGCCCTGGGCCTTTGTTGACCAAAAGCCACCTCCCCAGCCCAGCTAACTGGACCAGCTCCTCACACTCCAGATATGCTCTAGTCTGGAGTAGATATGAGATACCAAATCTCCTGGGACCATGGGGAGAAAAGTCTGTGAAGTCACAGCTCTGAACCAGCTGTAGAAATGTCAATGTCTATGAGCAGATTGCTTGGGGGATGCAGGAGAAGAGGTACAAGAGGGCCCAGCTGCAGCATCATGTGAAAGCGAAGGCTCGCCAGGGAGGCCAACAAGTGATTTGGTGCTGAGCCACAGACCTGTCACTGCATGTCATACTTAGTGGAGATTCCATCACTGCCACTGCCCTGCCAACCCCCATGGAGACCTCTGAGGAGCCTGAGTCACAGCAAGGAGGAGGATGGACATTAGAATATGGGTGATGCAGTGCTACAAGCTAGGACCTGTCTGAGACTCCCATGTAGCCTAGTCAATCTCAGCACTCGAGCACAGAGAAACCAATGTAGGGGAAAGAATCTTGGGGAAGCGTGTAAATTTATTTCCAGTAACAATGGTGATGCTCCCAACTTAGCAGGACTTACCTATCAACTTTTCATTCATTTACTCGTTTTAGGAGAGGCAGAGATACAGTAGAGAGAGGTAGAGCTGTTATCTCCTTTTTTTTCCTCCGCTAGAGTTTGGCAAGGGGGCATGGAGCAGTTATGTACACAGGGATGTCCCTTGAATCCTTCTGAGAGACCTCAGTGAAACTTCCATGGAAATACTCAGCAGTCCTCCATGCTTCTGTCAAAGGCGGTAGACAGTGGAAAATCCCACACTGATTTGTGGGATTTTCAGGAGAGGCATGAAAATGATGGGACTGGGATGGTGAAGGTTACATTATGAGACCTTGACGTTGCAGTCCCAATCACCCCTGCCTGCCCTGTCCCCACCCTGCATTGCCAAAAATTTCCCAAACACAGTGTGCTGGATGGCGGCCAGTTTCATTGTGGGATAGGCAACCACTCTGTGCACTGAAACGAGCTCCTGGTGAATACAGGCAGCATTGACATGAACAGCCAAGTATGATGGGTGCAAGAGATATACTAACTTGCCTTGGCAAAAGTTTGTGGCGTAGACATGCTCTGAGCTAATTACATAACAGAGATGATTACAGTCTTAATTGGAAGCAATTAAGATGTTGTGGTAGAGAGTGATGACACTTCAGAGCAATGGCTGGGCTAATAAAATTATTACCTCAATACCAGATGATATAGTACTGGCAGGCTGTAGCAGGGCAGTGCAGTGCTCAGAGAAGGAGTGGGGGAGGGGGGGTAGAGAAAGCTGGGTGGAAGATTCCTCCTGACGTATGCCTGTGCGATGTCCTACAGTGCTGGGGATCTAAAGATACGCATGGGGAAAAGAAACAGTCTGGGTGTCTATTGTGAATAAGAGACCATGGCACGCCAGGTAGCCAAGGGACTAGCTTATGACAGAGGCCTAAGCAAATTGCAGAGTCCCCTCCCTCAGCTTTACCGAGGTGTAACCACGATTGGCAGGGAGGTTCTCCTCAACTAAGAAAGTCCACCACTGAGCTGCAAATCGAACACTTGTAAGTGCTGGCCTCCAACCCCCATCCCACCTTCCAGCTTCTAGGTTTGAAAAAAATGAAGTCAATATCTTTTCCAAGCGAACTCCAGTCCCTCTCCAGAGTTCCTACTGGAACTCCAGCTCTCCACACGTCAGGTTGTCTTGTTTATTTTCTTACTAGACTTTCCCAGCTTGCAGCCGTTCAAGCTGCCTCGCGTGGCATGATACTTCAAGTGAATGCTTAAAAAAAAAAAAAAAAATCAAACATTTGGTGAAAACAATCAAACTAGCTCCTGTCACATTCATGACTTCCAGATGCCTCACAGCCAGCCACGTCAGAGACACTGGGAGGAATCACGACTTCCTCTAACGGAAGGGAAAAGGGCAAGTGTCTATTGCAGTGAACGGGTCAGGCACAGTGTTCTACCATTCGTGCAGGCGTGGCAAGCAAGTGAAGATGGGGAAGAGGTAAGGAAGCAAAAGAGGTGTGGCACCAATCAGTGGCGATCACGGGACTTGCATCTTGGACAGTAGTGCTACAGGTATTAAGGGACCTAATCCACAGGGTAAAGAAGTTGTAGTGACTGCTGGGATCTAAGGAGATAATTCCAATCTCATTCCACTGTGACACCACTGTAACTCAGTTGAAATCAGTAAAGTGGCCTCACACACACCCCTCCGAGCACAGTGGTAAGCAGGAGGAAGATCTGGTCCATAGGCAAACTGATGTGAGCTCAGATCAGACCCTAAAGCTCTAACACAGAGGGGGGCAAACTACGGCCTACAGGCCGAAGGCAGCCTGCAGGAACTTTTCATCCAGCTGCACCTGGCCAGAATCCAGTGCCCACTTCCCCCACCCAGCCTTGCCCCTCTCCCACCATGTTGGCCCAGCAGTGTTGCCCTGGCCAGGGTGCAACCAATGTTCACCCTACTCCAGGGCTTGGTGGTGCCCGGCCACAGTGTAGTGGACACTTCCCACCTCACCTCTTCCCCAGCCACTACGTGGGCCCAGCAACCCCTGACCAGAGCACTGCAGACATGCCCTCCTGCATCTCCTTCTCACCCAACAGTTGTTCAGCACCCTGACCAAAGCATGGCAGTCCCTTCCCACTCCTCCTCCCCCAGCACTACCCATCTCTTCTCCTCTCTGGCCCACCTAGAAACCAAAGTGGCTCTCAGGCCAAAATGTTGGCCCACCCCTGCTCTACCATCATTAAAACCAGCTACCACTGGATCAATACACTGTAACAAACCCAGGCTATTTTGCACTCACAGCAGATTCTCAGGGCCTCTTGCTTAAATGTGATTACAACTCCAGGTGTCAGAACAGATATGTCTAACCTTTCCAGGCACAGGCCTCAACTTCGAAGAAGTGAAAAAGAAGCAGCAAGAAGGCACAAAGGGCAGCCAAAGGCAAAAAGTTTATTGTCCTGGCAAATTTTATCATCCTTCATGAAGCAGGACATTCCAGAATTCTGCCAAGAAATGGCTGGCATTTCTTTTTAATATGCTACCAAAAGGATCGGACTTTCTCTTTGCCTCCTGCTTAGAAGTGGCTGAATCATTTTCAAAGAAACTTTCCAAAACAATTCAGCCTGTGGCAGAGAGCCAGAATGGAATACTTCAGCCACAATGGTTCAAGCCTGGCTGAGTTATAACCAGCAGTAAACCAGGTCGGTCTCATAATGGAACGGGCGAGGTGACCCGTGACCATCAGCGTCACCCCTGACTTGGCCTCTTTTCACTTACATCTCCTTTTGCGACAGTCAGCCCTGGCTCTCAGCCAGTCCTGCACCCTCCCAACCCCTCTGTGAGATATGCACACACAGAACAGAATGAAGCTGCCACTCACATCTGGGCAAAGCTTGTTGCAGAGTCTAGGCAATCGCACCTCATTGGCCTCATTCATATCCCTTAAAAACTTAGCAATGGCTAAGCTGCTACTGTGCCGAGATACTGCTCTTCATCGTTGTCCTGTGCTACCCCACCCAGCTGTACCCATCTGTTGTCTCTTGTCTCATAGTTTGACTGTAAGTGCTCTGAGGCACAGATGGCCCTTTTGTTAGGGGTCTGTGCAGCACCTGGCACAGTGAGGTTGTGGTGCATGACTGTGACCCCTCCAGCTGCGATGGTAAGATGATAAATAGCATTTTCATCAGCTGAGTCAGGGGCAGACCCGGCTAATCTGACTCCCTGTTCCCTGCTCCAACTGCCCGACTGTACTCCCACTCAATGTCACAAAGGTGTAATTAACTCAGGTGGGCTTCACTGAGGACAAGGCGACCTCAGTCGTAACCAAAAAATGGTCAAAACTGGTGGTGAGGACCAGAATTTCATTGCTCCTTCAGAAGCAGCTACATGCCTACCACCATCCAGGGCCCTGGCTCAGCACCTTCTGCAGAATCCCCTGCAAGCACTTCAGCACTCCTGAGAAACCCGTCTTGCTCAGTAGCCACAAAACACTCACCATGCTACAACTCTCCAGCCAGACAGGAGCAGAGCATGGCTGGTAACACCTGCAGGCCCACAGGCACAGATCTGAAGAAACTGGGTGATCCTGATCTTATTTGTAATCGCATACTGTCCCCCATATACAGAATATACAAATCCACATGTTGTCACGCCATGTATGAGGAGGCCTCAGGTAAAGCAGAAGAGGGATGAAGACGTTCGGAGACGTCAGTCTTGGAATACTATGATCCCTGCAGTTTAATTGGCTTGAGAACCTAGTGACAGCCTAACTCAGACAGTCAGGGTTTGTCTACACTGCAACGTAAACCCTGCGTTAGCAGAACTTGAGTTAACAGTCAGTAGGTTTGTTAACCTCGGGCTTGAGCCTCTACACCCATTTGTAACCCCAGATTTGGAGTTGTTGAACCCTGGGTCCCAATGTATTATGCAGTCCTGAGTCCAACCCCCCATATCCCAGATTTCCTAGCATCTTCCTGAAATGGGCCCGCTCAAGCCCATGTTCATGATGCAGCATGAGAAGACCTGACTGTCCAGATGACAAAGACAGTCAGCCTGGGGGATCCTAGGCTACTCAGAGCATGAGTCCAGTGAGGCTCCATCTTCACCACAGAGCAATAGGACTTGAGCCCTGCTCCTGGCTTTACTCAAGTTCAGACCCCTCAGGGCATCTCCACATGGCAATAAAAGACTCATCACAGGGCTGCAGTCAGCCTGGGTCAGTGGACATGGATCTGTGGGGCTATGAAACTGCAGCGTAGATGTTGGGCTGAGGATGGAGCCTGCGACCCAAAACCCCACACAGGGTGAGGATCTTGAACCTGAATGTCTACACTGCTCTCATTTCCCCTGCAGCCCAAAAGTAAGCCAGCTGCCCTGTCTCTCAGACTTGGCGTTGCAGATTTTTATGACAGTGTTGACGTACCTTCCACACTGTGGGAGACCCTGGCCTAGTGGGATTTGTCTGTAGACAGACGGGGGGTTAGGCTTGGGCCAGGTTTGACTCCTGGGTTTACGCTGCAGTGTAGACATGCTGTTATTATCACGCTGTACACATCAGGGAGAGGGAAGGAAAGGCCTGCCCCAGCTGTGCCCAGAGGGGAGATACACCCTCCCCCAGCTCTAAGCAGATAGAGTCATGGCAAAACAGGCTATAGCTTACATTGAGAAATCAGTGGGTCCCGGTGCTCCAGGGCTCGTGGGTATCTTCGCTGACCTCCAGGCAAGGTAGAAGAGGAGGCCGACCTTGACGGCGAGGAAGGGAAGGTGCTGTACTTCCGGCTTCTGTTGAGCATGTCTCTACAAACTAAAATGGACAACATGGAACTGAGGAGCATCGAGGCAATGGCCGCAAACTTCCATACCTTCATCTTAGAGCAAGTCAGAACATTGAAACTCTGTAAAACAGGCAAAATAAACATCCTTATTACACAGCCTCTGCCCCTGGCTCCCAGCACCTCCCCACCTCCCAGTCCCCAGAAATAATGGTCACAGGCTTACAGAGGATCTCAGAGCAGTCACACACATTCCTTTGGCCAGACTCACTCCCAACCTTGGGTCAGGATCTTCGTCCTGATTTTACAATGGAGGGACTGAGGCACAGAGAGGAGAAATGACTCGCCCAGAGCCAGGTGGCAAGTCAGAACCTATCAGTCCTGGTTCACAGCCGCAGGCTCTCCAAAACAGGCCTCGCTTGTGTCATTACTTTCCCATACAAATAACAGGCTGCTCCACTTGTGGGACAGACATTTACAGAGAATCAGTGCTGAAGAGCAGACTGTGCTGGATGCTAGGAAGGGTGGAAAAGCGGGCAGGAGGGCATGCACACATGCAAACACACCACAAACATACACAGACATAGGTGCACTGAGAAAGGGAGGGGGCCAGGACACAGGCACTGCTCAGTGTGAGAAGCCTGCGCAACCTGCAGCAGAAGTCATGCAATGCACAGGCTTCCCATGTGCCAAGCCATCCCTGTCTCCCCGGCCCGCAGAGCAGTCTGGATTCAGGAGGAACCTCTGCTACAAAAGACAAGAGATCTCCTCTAAAGCAGCTGTTCTCCTAAAGGAATTCCAGATAAGGCAAGAAGGATTCTACCTGGGGTTGCAGGTGATGAATCACATCCCCATTGCAGGTAACGCACAGTCTAGCCTGATTGGTTTAAATCCATTAAAAATACATATGTAACTGGGGGCTAGTACATTTCTCCTCCATGATTCATCAGCAAAAAAGCCCCAGGCCAGTCAGAACAGCAAGGATGTGAATGCTAAGTACAATTTGCTGTCTGATCGCTACATCCGGAACAAGATGGGTCTAGAAGTTGCTGCCAGCAAACACCCACAGAAGCAATTCACACTTTGCTTCTTTTCCAAAGATTTTCTGCTTGATCTCTCTTTTCTCTGCTCCTTGGGAAGTCATTTACTTCAGTGCAAAGCAAATGCTATTCTGATCCTGTAGCACTTCACGCCCACTCCACACTGGTATCAGTGGTGACACAAGAATCAGCCCCTTGAGATGAATGGGTGGAGAAAAAGTTCCAAGCCCCATTCCTTTACAACAGTGACTACAGCTGGGCAGGAAATGCTTTATCCCCCTCCAGTGAGAATTTTTGAGGTATCAAAAAAATTCCCCAGCCCAAACCAGGAAGAGGAGTCAAAATGTGGAAATTTTTTGAGAACTGAAAATAAAATAAATAAAATTCTGCTCAGGTCAATTGGAACATATTATTTCAATAGCTCTGAAACATTTCATTTACATGATTTTGGAAACTTTTTGTTCTGATTTCACCTTCTTTTCTTTACTCTTTTAAAAACCTCTTGCTAGTTGAAATGTCCTCAGATTTCTAAATCGAAAATAGTTTCAATTCAATAAACCTGAACTTTTCATTTAAAAAATGTCAAGAAGGGACATTTTGCCAAGTTTCAAACCTCTTTTTCCCAATTACTTCTCAAGTTGGGAGACTCAGCAAAATCAGCCCTGTTTTGCAAACAGTTTCAGTCTCAGTGAATCAACATTTTTTTCAGCAAAAAAATGGCTTGTTGAAAAATTCCAAACCAGCTCTGCTATAGACTTAGCTCTGGTTTACACAAAAGAATTACTTTGGTATAAATGTGCCTCAGGCATATGAATAACCCGCACCCCTGAGCAATGGAGCTATACCAACCTAAGCACCAGTGTAGACAAGAGATCTTTTCCCGCTAAGACAGCTACTGCCTGTCGGGAGGTGGATTAACTACACCAACGAGAGAGCTCTTTCCCATCAGGATAGGGTGTCTTCATTAAAGCACAACTACATCAGTGCAGACCTGCCCTTAAACCAGTTTCGCTGCTCTTTACTATTGTTTGCCCTGCAAAGACAACTCAGCTAAGGAGAGTCAAGCTAGATTCTGGTCTTCCTTGGGAGTTGTCAACAGAATCAGGTTTCTTTTCCTCACGATGTTGACTTTGGGGGGAACAAATTTCAGTTTCCAAAGCTGGGGTTTTCTTTATTACCATTCTCCCCAACCTTCCAGTACACACCCCTTGGGCCAGAACTTTTCACAGTTGCTGTCAACTCAACTTGGTAATGATGTCACCATGGAAACAAACCCAACTAAACTGGGATCTTCCTGCCAACAGAAACCAGAATTCGTTGGCAAAAAAAGATCATGACATTATTGTATTGCTTCTTGTTTACAAAGTTCCAAGCAATTACACCTGCACAAACTCCCAAAGGACGCTTGGGATCTACAGGAGCCATCAAAGACCTACATTTCAAAGCAGCAAGGAAAGCCATAACAGAGGAGCTAACTTGACCCACAAACCTTTTGTTAGTGGTGTTGATGCATGAGAAGGAAAGAACCTCTGGATATGTCTGCAGTTAAAAAGCTGTGGCTGGCTCCTTTCAGCTGACTTGGGCTTCCTAAGCTAAAGCTAAAAGGCTGTTTAATTATCATGTAGACATTCAGGCTCTCATTAGCGTCAAGCCAGTGACCCTTACACTAGGGCAAAATGGGAGCACTGTGCTCCCATTCTGATTAGAACTGGGAGGCAATTTGGAGGAATCTTTTTGTGGTGAAAAGTGCAGCTTCAGAGACACCGAAACCTTTCCCAAATTGTTGGCTAAATCAACAAAACAAACGAAAATAAATTCCTCAGACCAAGAAACGTTTCAACATTCTCTGAATGAAGTGCTTGGATTTTCTGGTTGGAAGTGACATCATTGCAGAAATGTCTTAATTATATATAGGTAAAAAATATCAAAAACATTTCCAAGTGGTCAAAAATCAAACAGCTTGACCCTAGACAATTTTTTTTGTTAAACTTGTTCAATTCACCGAAAACTGGCAAATGACTTCCCCTCCATCCCCAATTTTTGGAATGGCCAATTAACCAAAAAATCCATTATTCGCCCAACTCTAATTTCGATGTGGTAGCCTCTCTCTCTTTGCACTGGGGTAATTGACAAGGAACAGGGGAAAAGCCACAGGAGTCTTGGAGAGACAACACACAACAAGAGCCCTGCAATGTCGTTTTTATAGTCCCTTTTCAGAGTTGGCCCACAATTAAATGCATTCATTTAGAAGGGAAAGTTAGACAAATCCAGCTGTGCCATGTTCCGGTTGGCAAGGGCCCTGTCGCCTCTGCTCTGACTGGTGGAGATTCTAGCATTTGCTACCAGCAATTCTTAACAAACAAGTAGTTGTCCTCACACAGGCCTGATTTTCACTAACCCTTACTCCCCTTTACACCTGCCAGCGAAAGAGGCCTTCACAGTGAGTCTAAATGCAACGTAGCTCCTAACCAAGCCCTTCTTGTATGTGGCTAAAGCCTCAGAGTCAATGAAAAGCAGATTCACTGATGTTAATAAGAGTCTTGCCTGCACAAAGTCTAAACAAACCACAGGACTTGGCCCAATAACACTACCAATAAATTATGAATTGGGCACCCGTGCCAACCCACAAGGTCTCTGGGCACCTAGTGTACTGTAATAGGTCTCATTAAAAAGCCGCAGAGCCAATAAACAAATGAGAGAGCAGAAACAAACGCAGCTCTCCTCAGCTGGCCTCCGCCCATCTGTGCCACACACAGCCTCCTCCGCAGAGCCAAGCCTTTCCCAAACGATGCCAGGCTAATGCCAAACACCTCTTAAACTTGGGTCCAGAAGGAGGAGGACTGTGGACTCAGGACATATGCCAAGAGGGAGAGCATAGCAGAGTTCATGGGTCTGCGTCCTGCAGTCACTCCCAGGCAGTCAGCAGCTGTACCTTGTCTGGTCAGAGCTGCCATTATGGAGTAAAGAACAGAACTATGAAGGGGCATTCTACCTCTCTGAGGTCAAGACTGGCACGCTCACAGCAAGAACTGCCTGGGTAGAATCAAGGAGGCTTCCTCCATTGCCTGCAAACCCACCTGTTAATACAGAAATAGGGAGCCGAGCTGGAAATATGGGATAGAAGTGATCCAGGTTACCAGTAGCCTTGATGTCTCTTTCTTTCCCAGGCTGTTCTGGCTGAGAGTACCTGGCTGACCTCAATGGGGTAGTCTGCTCATTCACAAGCTGTGTTGACAGCATTAAAAGGTCTGAAAAGTGATTGCAAAGACAGCTCTGTATCCGGTATCTCCTGGTGACCCCAGAGCCCAACATGCTCAGCTGACAAGCTCAGAGGCGTTTGGCTGAAAGGCCAGGTTAGCCTGAGTCTGTAGGAGAGAAATACAGCAGCACAGTTCCTTAAGCATCTGATCTGCAGCGGCAAGGTTCACCCGGATGCAGTGTAACTCAGTCATTTCCCAAACCCCGGGGCAGCGTTTCAAATTGCCTTAGGGCCAGTGTCCCTGCAAATGCCAGGTACAGGGGAATGGGGCCCATTGGCAGGGGGCAGTGTGTGGGTGAGCTGTACTCTGCCATGGCCTGTGGCGCCTTGGGTTAAATCACTGTCCCTTTTATCAACACTCACATTAAACAAGTTCCAAAGGAGCAGCCATGTTAGTCTAGTAAAGCAAAAAAAAGCAAGGAGTCTTGTGGCACTTAAAGACTAGGCACTAGTGGTGGAAGCCAGGGATGCCGAGCTATTGGGCTGCCCTGCCAGAGCCAGACTTCCCGGTGTAAACACACAAAGGTCTTCCCAAGGAATCACTGGCAGCTCTGAGCAGAGACTGCTGCTGGGGTGAGAGGGACTTCTCTCTGTGGAGAGGCAGGGAGTGGGGTGTTGGCACGTTTGGGCTGACACAGCATCCACACTGAGCTTATTCTGTGACTATGATCCCCAGAGCTGTTGTGTCATCAGCTTTCACCAGGATTAAATTAAAGAGAAGTAGCAGGGGTTGATCTGCTATTTGAACGAGCCTCAGGAATAAGACAGAGAGCGGCCTGTAATGTGAAGATAGTTACATAAAAAAACAACAAGCAGTTGTGTGGCACTTTAAGACTAACAGATTTATTTTTTGCATAAGCTTTCGTGGGAGAAGATCCCACTTCCTCAGAAGTGGGATCTTGTCCCACAAAAGCTCATGCAAAAAATAAATCTGTTAGTCTTAAAGTGCCACACAACTGCTTGTTGTTTTTTTACTGGACTAGACTAACACGGCTATCCCTTTGGAAACTGACAAGATAGTTACAGCCACCATGGAGCAAATTCAATCTCCCAGACCATCCAGTTCCTTGCTGAAGCAAGAAGATGGGATTTTCCCCCATCACCCCACACACTCTCCTGTTCCAGGGGTGATTTGACTGTACAGCTTCCCATTGGCGTGGTCCAAATCCCTCACACAGCTACATCCCGTACCTGTGTCAGTTTTAGTTGTTTCTCTCCAACTTGGTCTGGCCTTGTCATTGCTTGAAACTGTGAGAAAAACACCTGTGGTTTAACAAAGCAAGTGGGAAAAGGCTTACCAGGATAGCAGGGAAACGGTGTTCATGCTACGGTTGAGAATCAGGAACAGCTAGGGCTGTGGCAATGCTGTCCTAGGAACAAAGGTTATGCACCCTATAGCAGTGCTCATCTCTATGGGATTTCTTCACAGCATTTGGCTGGGTGATAAATACTTGTGTGTCTTCAGCGTGTCTCCCCAAACTGGGATTTCACATTAATTGTAGTGGTTATCTGTCTCCTCCCTTTGACCACCAGGCCTTAGAGCACCTGGCAGACTGTCAACTTGTCTCCCACATATCTCATTCTTTCTGTCTCCAATCAAACCAGATAAAACCAAGGATAACGGCTATCCCCACTCTGAAGGCAGGAGGTGGCTGATTGTAATTATTATCCAACCTGCCCATCACCTCTTTGAGATTGGATTTAGGCCACAAAATTCCCCACGCGCCCTCTGCTGGCTCTGCAAAATACTAAAGGGAGCCAGGTGAATTTTTTTGCGGCAAACAGAAATCGGGTGAAGAATATATTTTTCAGGGCTCTAAAATGACTTGAGAATTGGGGTTGGAGTCAAGAAATAGTTTATCCAATAGCAAAGCTGGTTGGATGTGGTTGCGTTTCATTCCCATTCCACAGTCCACTTGCATGGACGTTGATGAGCTCCCAGTGTGCAGGACAACTGAGAATAGGCCCTACATAGGCATGGCAAAATAGGGGGGGTTAATGCCCCCACAACAGAAATATTGGGGGAACCAGTCTGTGTTTCTGACTGCTCCCCAATATCTCACAGAGGGGTAGCAAAATGGGTCCCAGCTGTATTCTGAACACGTGCTGAGGGAGATTAGAGAAAAAAGCAGGATGTGGAAGAGAGCTGGAGCAGCCCTGTTGATGCATGTCAGGTCAGCTGCTGGGAAGCAGGCAAGACTGCTCTGACCAGCTCACTCTCACCTTTCAGACACTGCAAGGCCAAGTGGAGACACCCAGCCCAGGAGACGGGCAGGATCATGTGCTCCAGCTGCATGAATGGAGCAAGGGACCGGACAGGGCACCACAACCTGCATGGGCCTCAGGTGGAAGAATGTCAGCAAATCAATTTCTCAAATTTATTTCTGTTGTCCCCCACCTTCCTCCTCTCCCTGCCCCAGTGCCAGCTCCTGGCCTCCTAGGGAGGGAGGAGGAGCAGCGCTTCTGCCAAGCTGCTGCACGGTGTGGAGCCAGGGAGTGCTAGTGGATCTTTCTTCCTTTGCACCCAAGCAGCTGCTGGCTGGCTGGCTTGCACCCAGCTGGCTTCCTCTGGAAGTGGCCGGTGGTCCTGCCCTCATTGGTTATAGGAGAGGTTCGCCCCAGCCCACTGGCCACCTGTCCCATGGCTGCGGCTTTGAGGGGGCTCCGGGTACCCAGGCTCCTCTGCTGTCCCAGAGGGAGCCTCCCACCAGCCCCTCCGCAGGAAAAGGCAGCTCATCCAGAGACAGGTGAGAGCTGCCCTGAGGCAGCTAGCAGGGGAATGGAACTCTGCTGTCAGCGTCAATGGCTGCAGCAACAAGGGATGGAGCGTGCTCCCCAGTCCTTCCCCTCCCTACCCCCTTGTGCTGCTGCCCTTTGATCAGGTTAGCACCTTGGGGGCATCTTAGGTGCTGGGTCGCAGAGGCCATTGTTGGCTACTAGGGTGACTGGCCACTTCCACAGGCACACACCCTGCCCCCCCCCCACCAGGACAGACTCCTTCTGGTGGGAAGGGTCAGCTCCCTGCACACGGGGTTGGGGAAAAACTCCCACTGGAGGGAGATGACAGTGCCTTGGGCCAGGGCTGCAAGAAGGAGGGGGAGCCAACTCTTCTGGCAGGGTGGTATGCAAATGCCCCTCCAAAAGTGACTGAGTAGGGGCTGGAGGGGGCTGGGAACTGGATGAGAGAGGTCTTTTTCATGGTGCCCTTAAGTAATTATTAGAATCTAACATTAGCAGGATCAATATTTGCCCTCTTTTTATGATAAAATTAATGTGCACAATGAATTTCAAGCTTAGTAATTTTGGAGTAGGTAAAAATGTATGGCTATATGCCTCAGTGAAGCTCTTGAAGGCTTAATAATCAGCTTGTGTAGCTCTTGAGTTCCATAAGTTTGGCCACCCCTGGTCTATAAAATCATGAATGGAGAAAGTAATAAGGCCGTGTTATGTACCCCGGCACATAAAACACATGAACTGGGAGCAAATGAAATTGATAGGCATCAGACTTAAAACAAACATAAGGAAGCACGGCTTGACAACCCACAGCCAACGTGTGGAACTCATTGCCAGTGGATGTTGTGAAGGCCAAAACAATAGCTGGGGTCCAAAAAGAGTTATGTAAGTTAATGGAGGGCTGGTCTATCAACAGCTATTCACCAAGATAGTCCGGGATGCAAATCCCATGCTCTTCAAAGTGTCTGGTGAAGGGGGATTTTCTCCCACAAAAGCTCATACAATAAATAAATCTGTTAGTCTGTAAGTGCCACAAGACTCCTTGCTTTTTTTGCTTTACTAGACTAACACGGCTGCCCCACTGGAACCCATACTTTGGGTGTCCCTAAACTTCCGACGGCCAGAAGGGAGGACTGGATGATGAGGGTAAGGGGAAATCAGTCAAGAATTGCCCTATATGTAGCACGGCTGTCCTTGTGTGCCATTAAATTCCATGTAAAGATGAGTTTTCAGAAAGCTTAATTGGCCTGTGATTTTCTCCCTTTTCCTTTCAGCTCTTTGCAAACTCCAAACACATCTCCCTTTTAAACACATTCTTCAATCTAGAATCACTGAAACAAAAAAGGAACACTTTGCCAAGTAGGAAAAAAAAAGTGAGTTTAACTGGGGAAAGAAATGTTTACCATAAAATGGAATGCAACAGATTCTCCTTTAATGTGACGATAGTGAATAATAAAAATGGTGCTAGGAAGCGACTACATTGCCAGTGACACTTTATTTTATAGGATGTAAATAATTACGTGTTAACTAATGAAGTAATTTTATGCCCCACAGGTTACAGGATAATTGTATAACCCAGCCAGAGTCTAAATATTTTAAAAGGACTGTAAAGAAAGCCAAGTTAGAAAAAGAATAGTTTAGCCATATAAGGAGGAGAGATGGTTAAATACGGCCACGGAAACAGGGTTAGCTGCTTATGTACCTGATCCTGCAAGCAACAGGGGTGAAATTTCATATCTATGCATTGGGACAGCACAAGAATTCTACAGACTACTTAGGACATATGTAAATCCTATTCTGGAGAGTTTAGTAAGCAGCACCCAAACCCTGGGCATGCCTGTTATTGCCTGGTGTTTTCAGCGGCAGTCGAAGGGAGATACACATATTACTTAAAATAACTTGTGTTTCTCCGTTTGACTGCACTATACCTGGCATGTCCCCTATGCTGAGTTGAAAGGAGGGCCCCTTCCCCTCCCTTTGACTCACGCTACTCTTGTTGCAAGGGTGGTGTTCAGAAATCGGCTTCCCGATCCACTGAGCGGATCTTCACAGACCTGCTCAGTTGATCCCCCTGGTGTTGATCCTTTGCACAGTTTCTCAGGCTTTTGGCTTAGATCAAGTTTAGTTTATGTAACAGCAACAGCCATAGTCCTCAGCTGAGATCTAGGTGCTGACCTGCGACACAGCTGTGTGTGCGCATGTAAGAAGTAGTCTCTGTCCCAAGGAACTGACAATCTAACCAGACAAGACAGAATGCTGGGTGGGAGAAATGAAGTCTGACTCTCCTCATTTTTCAGAGAGGCAAATTTCACATTGTATGAACCTAGGATCTGCAGCAGTGAGCATTCCCACCTGATTCCAAGTACTGTGCCCTTCAAGGAAGGGGACAGCAACCTGTGAGTCCTGCAACCTGTGAGTTCAGTCAAAACAGATGAAAAGAGAAATCTGTGCAATGAATTGGCTGCGGGCTCAGAAGGTTCACAGAAACGATTCAGCTAAGAACTTGGAAGTCTGAGCAAATTGCTGTATATTCTTGGACAATTCACTGCCTCCCCACAAAAATGAGAAATGGATTAAATTCACCACATAGCACAGGCCATGCTTGAGACAGGCTGCTTTTCATTCCTTATAAGTAATGTCTCAGTAGAAACTCATAGCCCCCACCAAGATCAGAACCCATTATACAATCTAAACATGCAAAGGATGGGAAGGGAAAATAACTTAACCAATGCCCATTTGGCCAGTAGCAGAGATGGGAACAGTACCCAGGTCTCTTGATTCACAGTCCAGAGCCCCTAACCACGACCTTCTTGCTGCCTTACTTGCTCCACTTTCCTCTGAGGCTCTCAAAGCACTTGGAAAAAATTAGAGTCCCTCTGAGCCTCAGTTTACCCCATCTGTTAATGCCATACTGCATGACACATGGAATGTCATGAAGCTTGATTCATTTGCCAAACTCACACATTCAGGAACACAAACCAGTTTACTTGCCTTTTAGATTTCTGTCTTTGCTATATGAACATCTTTCCTCCTCCTCCTGGTAGAGACCCAGGCTGGCCAGGGAAGTAGCATGTCAAAGATGAGGGACCTCTGTTTCAACATTGCCCTCTAGTGGTTGCAGTAGTTCGTGCATTTTAACCGTGGTGGGGGGATGTAATGATGATGAGGTAGTTTCTCAGCTCTCTAATTACCAGCCCCAGCAGATAAGTCGATTGGAATAAAACAACTTGTGGCAGATTCAATGATAACACAACTATGTATGTCAGAGAAAATACAAAATGACGAGGAGAATATGACACAAAAGTGGGGAATGAGGCCTAGAACTCCAGTACTTCAAATCAAAACACAGGCCTTGGCGCTTGAGGAAATGGAGAGCCCTTTGAGGTCACCTTTACTGTAGGGCTAAGCGGCAGCCACTAGAGAGCAGTGCAATCACTCACTCACTCACACACAATTCATTCATCACACAATCACCTCTTCCCGTCTTGAGTGAGACTAAATAACCTAAGTCTTGGCAGTGGAGAAATGAAACATTGCTTCAACTCTGCATTAGGGCAGAGGGAAGGGAAAAGACCAGGGCATGAGAGCAGAAGGTGGTCAAAGCCAATAATGGTGGAGCCCTCTTATTGCCAAGACATGGGGAATTCTCCTTGGAAATGTCAGCTGGTGACCCCTTCTCTTTTCTAAGATGAACAACTGCAATCTTTCTAATCTCTTCCATTATGGAAGCTGTTCCATACCCTTAACTATTTTTGCTGCCATTCTCTGCATCTTTTCCATTTCTAATATACCCTTTTTGAGATGGGGCAACCACACCCACACACAAGATTCAAGGTGTGGGCATACATGGATTTATATAGTGGCATGATGCTATTTTCTTTCTTATCTATCCCTTTCCTAATGGCCCCTCACAGTCTGTTAGCTTTTATGACAGTCACTGCACATTGAGCAGATGTTTTCAGTGAACTATCCACAATGACTTGAAGACCTCTTTTGCATTTAGACTCCACTGTTTTTTATGTATAGCTGGGATTATTTTTTTTCTAGTGTGTACTACTTTGTGCTTATCAACACTGAATTTCATCTGACATTTTCAGAGGGATAGCCATGTTAGTCTGTGTACAGCAAAAACGATGAGAGTCCTGTGCCACCTTATAGACTAACATTTCTTCAGGCATTTCTTCATGGACTCTCGTTGTTTTATCTACCATTTTATGTTTTATCTGCCATTTACCACCCTATCACCCAGTTCAGTGAGATCCCTTTGTAGATCTTCACAGTCAGCTTTGTATTTAACCATCTTGAGCCCTTTTGCATCATCTGCAAATTTTGCAACCTTCTTGTTCACCCTCTTCTTATTGATACATTCAACAGCTCAGGTCTCGGTACATACACCTGGGGGACTCTACTATACACCTCTCTCCATTGTGAAAACTGATAATTTATTCCTCCTCTTTGCTTCCTGCCTTTTAACTACTTATTGATCCAAGAAAGGATCTTTCCCTCTTATCCCATGATTGCCTATTTTGCTTAAGAGCCTTTGGTGAGACACTTTGTCAAAGGCTTTCTGAAAGTCAAGAACACTATATCCACTGAATCAGCCTCGTCCACACACTTGTTGACACCCTCACAGAATTCTAATAGATTGGTGAGGCATAATTTCTGCTTACAGCAGCCATACTGACTCTTCCTCAACATATCATGTTCATTTATGCATTTGATGGTTCTGTTCTTTGCTATAGTTTCAGTCAATTTGCCTGGTACAGCAGTTAGACTTAACTAGCCTATAATTGCCAGGACCACCTCTGGAGCCTTTAAAACAAACAAACAAAAAAAATTGATACTACATTGGCCATCCTCCAGTCATCTGGTACAGAGGCTGATTTAAGTGATGGGTTACATTCCACAGTTAGTCGTTTTGCAGTTTCATATTTGAGCTTTTTTAGAACTCTTGGATGAATACCACACAGTCCTGATGACTTATTACAGTTTAATTGACCAGTTTGTTCCAAATCTCCATACTCACATATCAATATGGGACAGTTCCTCAGATTTGTCACCAAAAAAGAATGATTCAGGTGTGGGAATCTCTCCCACATCTTCTGCAGTGGAGACCAAAGTAAAGAATTAAATTTAGCTCCTCTGCAACAGCCTCGTGTTTCCTGAGTGCTCCTTTAGCACCTCGATCATCTGCTGGCTCCCTGACTGTTGGGCAAACTTCCTGCTTCTGACATACTTAAAAAATATTTTGCTGTTCATTTGTGTGTCTTTAACTCTGCTTTTAAATTCTTTCTTGGCCTACCTTCTGCTTTTATGATTGACTTGCCAGATTTTATGCTTTTCTCTCTTTTCCACACTAGAATTTGACTTCCAAATTTTAAAGGATGCCTTTTTGCCTTTACCTGCCATAAAAGCCACCCAGAAATGACCTCTCTCTCTTTCAGGTGAAGTCTGCCCGGTGTGCTGTACCAACAAAGCACTCCTAGCATGGATGCAGCCGGGATTGGCAAAAACCTGCACTTTTGCTGTTGTAATTTGTTCCAGCTTCCTTATACACCCCCCAAGTGAAATATGTCATGCTGGCAAGAGTTCAGTTTCATTAACAGAGCTGCATCTATATGTAAAATCCATAGCAACAGTCTTTACCTCACAGGGGGACTTTAAAGTTTTATTAGCATTTAAAGTCTTGGCTCTCCTCTCTGTCTAAACCAAGAGGAACTTCTTGGATGTTCATATCATTCTGCAAGGGTTTAACTGGTGTAAAGGTGCAGAGAATCAGGCCTGGAGCCTTTCTGATCTTTCCATGAAAGCCATGTGCGATCAGTATGTTGGTTTCAGAGTTAGCATGGAGATGGACCAAGCTAAAGGCAGGATTTGCACGTCTTATTATGCTATGACCCTCCACAGAGATGGCCTGTAATCAGTCCAGGGAGAAGGGGTCTGTAAAGGTCACTCGAATGCCTCCTACTTTAAATCACACAATAGTGTAAAATTGTGCACATTGTTGGAGATGCACACCATATTAAACAAGGCATTTTGTTTGTACTTCATATGCTGAGACACAGATCTCAGCAGTGGAACATGATGAGTGCCTAATAGGACAGACCAATGCTACCTAAACAAGATGCCAGGAAAAAATTGGTAAATTAACAGCCCCATGCTTGGAAGCAGCAGCACAGGATCTATAAACACTACAGAAGTCCAGTTCCAAAGGGCTAACCAAAGTGGGATCTTCTCCCATGAAAGCTCATACGATAAATAAATTTGTTAGTCTTTAAGTGCCACAGGACTCCTTGCTTGTTTTAGAAAAGTCGAGGCTCTCACACTGACATATCCTCTGAAATGAGCTGTAAAGACTTCCTAGCACAGTGGGTTGGCATCGATGCAGAAGATCGCCACCTGCAGGATGCTCAGAACTACTTCCTGTGCCATCTTCTCCTTCCGTGAAGGCGTCTCATGCAGCTTCTAGAGCCTGCTGGCGGCTTTTTGCTTGGGAGAGCTGGCGCGGTGACAGCACAAGGTGGCATGGCTGCAGGCCAGGTGAATGTTTACAAAGAGATGATCTCAAAATACTTTCAGCAGCTTGGAGGCACAAAAACAGACAAAGGGAGGCAAGTGTTCCTTTCTGGTGAGGATATGCTCTTGTTTGAAAGCTCAGAGTGGGATTCTCACCAGGAGTTGGATGGTTTGCAGGAATGGATGAGCCCCCGGAGGTCATCATCAGAGGAACTCAGTGCCCAGCACAAACAGAAGGAAGAGAGATGAAAGATTCAGCTATTTGCAGAAGCTGCTCTGCAGAAAGGCAGCTAATTTCCCTCTCCATAACAAGCCCGGGCTCAGGGGGATAGAAAGCCTTTGTAGAGGTAACCTGAGCACCCTGGCTTCAGGAAATCAGACAGCAGTCCCACACTGTGGCAATGTACACAGATAGCTTTACAGACAACAGTGCCTGGCACTTGAGCCTCGTCTTTCTATTCAGGTTAGTAAGAGGAGGAGTATGGAAGTAGAGCCAGTCATGGAGCATGACTCCATTGTGTTAGGTGCTTTACAAACACAGAACAAACAGGCAGTCCCTGCCCCAAAGAACTTACAATGTAAAGCTCTTAATCTGTTTGTCTGTCTCCCCGCTCCCCCCGCCCCCAGGTGATTCTTCATTACAAAGCAGGTAAATTTTAAAAACACAGCACTTTGGCCTACAGCCCCACCATCTCTGCAAACAGCAAAGCATGTTTAGTTCTTAAGAGGATCCTTAGATCTTATCCTCATGGGGACACTCAGGTAAATTAATCTGAATTACTTTTTAAAGTGGATTAACTAAACCTCATTAAACCCCTGTGTGGATACTCATTTGGAATGAAAGTGGCTTTAAGAAAAATCAATCAAAATAAACCAAAGGAGTGAACTGCAAGTAGATTAGTAACTAATCTGCTTTAAATTCACACCTTCAGTTAATTTAGATTAATTTTCTTAAGTGTCCCCATGTAGACAAACCCTTCTTTCACTCTGATTTCACACAAAGCAGAACTACCAAGAGCTTATCAAGAACATCCGGAGCAAGGGAAAAGGCCCATCATCCGCACAGTGATTTCTGGTTCATCCATTGCCAGGCAAAGCCAAAGAACTCAAGAGATTTCCAGGCCAGTTTCTAGCTGAATGAGCTTCTGAAAAACCTTGAGTAAGCAGCTGATCTTCAGTTTAGCCATGTTCCATGAGGTTTGTCCATCCCTAGTCAGAAACCCTGTGAATAGTGTACTGGCTCGCACCTCTGCTTAATGTGCAGAAGGTCCTGGGTTCAAGCCCCAGGGGGTTAGACTCAATGCTCTCACAAGGTCCCTTCTAACTGTATGATTTGATTCTAATGGTCAATTAGTTTATTGATCCCACTCACTAAACGTTCTTATATGTTTTCCCTCATGCACCAAGGAGCTGATATCTTCATAACTACATTAATACAGTTCCAACACCACAGATCAGGAGGCATTCTAGTCTCTTTTTCATCCCGAGACTTGCATTCCATCCAATCTGCACTGCAGGCAGGGATGGCCACTCCAGGGAAAACCCTGAAGGCAGAGGGGCATTAGGCGCAAAGATTGAGATTTCAAAGATGTGTGAGGTAATTAGAGGTTGAACTTTCACTGAATTCCAGTGGATCAGGATGCCTACAGTTTGGTTCAAGAAATGTTTGGCGCATGCCAGCAAACAGGAGAACTCCATTTCAGGGCAGCACACTCCTGGCATAGGTCTGCACTGCAATAAAAAAACCTGTGACACCATGTCTCAGAGCTGAGTCAATTGACTTGGACTGAAGAGGTTTAGACATGGACTTGAGCCCAGGTTCTGAGACCCACTTACTTCACAGGGTTTCAGAGCACAGGTTTCAGCAGGGGCCCCCGTGTCTCCACTGTTATTTTTAGCCCTGCAGGCCAAGCCAGCTGACCCAGGCCAGTCACAGATCTTTTTATTGTACTGTAGACATATCCCATGCAACCTTCAGTCCAATAGTTGAGACATTTGTCTGGCCTGTGTGAGAACCAGATTTGGATCCCCACCTGGGAGCAAGGACTTGAACTTGAGATCATCTCCCTGGGATCTAAATCCCAGGCCAGCAGCAGCTCAGTGGGAATGGGGCTCTCATGCTCTTGTGAAAGCTGTCCCACTTTGAATACATCTTTAAATAGTCAATGGTTCAGGCAGAATGACTCTGCAACCTGGTGATTAAACCATTCAGCTGGGAAGTGGGCACTGTGATCAATTTCCCTCCGCTGAATCAGAGAGAAAGCAGAAACCTACCTCCCAGGTGAGTGACTAAATCACGAGCCTGTGGAGTCCTTCTTTCCATCACTAGCCCAGCAAATAGTTCTACAAGTGGGACAGCTTCAAGAGGAGACCTAGAGAGCAGAATAACTCAGAACCCCATGGTGCAGGTGGTGGGGAGACCCCAGTTTGCATCATTGTTCTGCTGCAGGCCCTGGCTATCTCTGTATGGAAGGAGAAGTAGCTAAGCTGTGGAATAAAACATACCTTCTGGAAGCTGATACGAGTCTGGCAGGTCTGTTCCGCTCATCCTGAGTACATCCAGCCAGACTCTGCTTCTGAGGAAAAGGGTGGAGAGCCTGGAGTAGAAACAGCTCTGCTAGGATGACAGGGACTTGTAATTAAAAGCCCCATCATGAAAGAAGAAGCAAGGTCAACAAGGCATTTTGCCTCCAAACCGCTCATCTATTAAAAAAAAAAAAAGTTTCACAGTTGGGAAAGAATTCCTGGAAAGCCTCAGAACGCTGCAGCATGCTTAACAGAGAATTGAACAGCGGGCTGCAGGGAAAGGCAAGCAATGTGATTCTGGAGTGCAGACAGGATAAACAGTCCAGGTGGTGCTGGGGAGAGCACGAGGCAGCGACACTAACCAGAGCACTTCAGCCTGTCTGAAGTTCACCCAAGGCAGCTGTTGCAAACCTCCTGTTGCTCCTGCTTGCTCCTACAGAACCCACTTTGCTGCGTTTTAACTGAAGGCTATTCTTGGGGAGTTTGAAAGCTGAGGTGAGGTGGAGTTCTTCTTCCCAAAGCCATGGGAAGCCTCTGACTTGCAAGCTCTGGTTCTCCCTCACTGTCAACATCTTGGCTTCATCCCTGACGCTCACCCTTCATGTGAGTGACAAATGTCAAATGCAAAATAATTCCTGTGTGCACAAAGTTGTTGGGTTTTTTTTTGTTTTTTTTTTTTTTTTTTTTTTGTTTGTTTTTGAGATGCACTGCCAGGCAGAAATAAAATGTGGGGCAGACTAGTGGTCACTCCACCTTGCAAAAAAAAGAGCCATAGTGGCATGTCTCAGAGACTAGGTCAACTGACTTGAGCTCTCAGAGACTAGGTCAACTGACTTGAGCTTGCAGGTCTCATGCAGGAGAGCTAGAAAAAGCAGTGTAGACATTTGGGTTCAGGCTGGAGCCTGGATACAGAGCTTGGGCTCTAACTTGAACCCAAAAGTCTACACCACTGTATACTTAGCCCTGTAGCTTGAACATCAGTCAGCTGACCCAATCTCTAAGGCTCATGTCCCTTGTCTGTTTTTGCAGTGTAGACATACGCAGGATCTGTCCATTGCGGAAGCTGGAAGGTGGGAGGGGTGGGGGAAGCTTAAAAGGCCCCTGATTAGTCCTCAGCCATAAAATTTTAGGAGAACTATTTCAGCCAAACTGCAGCACTTAGCGATGGGGGATGGGGAAGATCTGGTTTTTTTGCTTTGTTCCAAGGGCTCTTCTGTGTTCAATCTGTCTATAAAGGAGAGCTGTCAAGATATTTAGGGAAGACCCAGAATACAAGGTTTAAAGAGTTTTGCAAAGTCTAATATTAAGGGAACTGTTTTCATTATTTTAGGTCTTAATAGTTAAGTGAAAACAGTTGTTTGAGGGGTGGAGCCATCCCCATGAGGTCTCCAGGAATGCCAGGCTATTGCAGTGTCTCCAATTCTCATCCTACAGACCTCGGTTTCTCAGCCTACAAGGGACCGGCTTGCTGCCTTCCTAAACTGTGTCAGAAAAATCTCAGGGACCAGCATCAGTCATCAAGAAACACTGATCTAGACCATTTCATAAAGCAGATACTTCTCATGGATCTCACTTCTCTGCTAAAGATCTATTTCTGTGGACCACAGGAACTGACAACCTGGAACAGACCCAAGATTCCTAGAGCCCAGTGGTTTTCAATTTTTTTTTTCTTGGGACCCAATTGAAAAAAAATCATTTATGCCCATGACACAGCAATTACATTTTTGAGCAATGCATTCAAGTCTAGCAGTGGCAGCAGCAGGGGATGCCATGACCCACCACCTGAGGGTCTGTGATCCAGTGCTGGGTGTCAGCCCATGGTTTGAAAACCACTGATCTAGTCAAGTATCCTGTCTCTAACAGTGGCCAGCACCAGAAGCTCCAGACAAAGATATAAAGAAACCTTGCAGGATTGGTGGATTAAACAACTCCCATAGCAGTCTCCTCCTAACCCTTGATTGTTAGAGAATGGCTTATACCCCGAAGCATGAGCTTTTATCTCTCTTCGAAGACTGTGGTTTTTTAAAGTAATTACTGTGGTAACTGGATAGTCTGGAAGATCTCTTCAGATTACTGGGTATCCATCGACTAAACTTTCAGAACCACTGGAAAATTGCATCAGAAATTTATTTTCCAAGCTCAACAAAGGGCAAGAGCAAGGGGGAGAAAGTCAATGGCTATGTCGACACACAGGCAGTTAAATTGATTCAACTTAAATTGATCTGATAAAAATCGCCACAAAATCATTAAATCGATTAAGTTAAATCAATTTAACAGGTCCCCAGTAAAAAATTCAAATCAAACTAGCATGTCTAGGGACAGGAGTTGCTAGTTCAATTTAGGAGAGGGGCACCATGGGAGGTGCAGCAATATGGCCCCCTGGCAGGGCTATGCCACATCCCCAATCCTCTGCCTGTCTCTCACCCAGTGAGCCAGGCAGTGGGGAAGAGAATCCCCCCCCCCCCCCGGCCCTGGGTGCTCTGAGCCTGGCAGGGGAGAAGGCATCCCCTTGCTTGGCTGCAGCCCCAGGCACACAGCCAGGTCCTGGGGAAGGGACCTCGCACAGCAGGTTCCCAGTGCCCTGGCTTGGAAGTGGGGTAGGAGACCCTGCGTGCCCAGCTCCCGGTGAACAGGGTCCCTTCCCCTATTACCTGGCCACCAGAGGGGGAGCTGCGTGCACTGGGTGCCTTCCCCTGCCTCCTGGCCAGCACTGAGGAAGCCAGGTGTGAGGGTTCTTTCCCTGGCGCCTGGCATGCTCACCGGGAGCTGGGCACACAAGGTCTCTTCCCCTGCCGCCTGGCATGGGTGCTGGTCGCTGGGCATGGGGATCCCTTCCCCGGTGCCCAGCCTGGCTAGAGGAGCTGGGCATCCCTTCCACCCCTGCCACCCCCTGGCCAGGGTTCTGAACTCTGATCAAATTATGTTAACTTGCTATAACAGTTATATCGAAATAACACATCAACATAGAGTTATAGCAATACAACAGCTTCAATACAAGTGTCATATCGATATAAAACTAGGTTTTATTATATCGATACGACTTTCCTTACAGCGAAATGACGGAGCTCATCATTCCGCTACAAGAAAATGTCATGTAGACCTAACTTTTTTAAAATTGAAACAACCAGTGCTATTCTGATTTAAAAGCTGTGTGTGGACACACCCAATTAGATTCTGAAATCTCATTGTTTTAAGAAGTGGCGGCAGCATCACAGGACGAGGGAGAATTTTTGTCTAATGATGATCATTGATGTCCCTTGAAATGGGGATATA
Source organism: Podocnemis expansa (assembly GCA_007922195.1). Classification (NCBI taxonomy): domain Eukaryota; kingdom Metazoa; phylum Chordata; order Testudines; family Podocnemididae; genus Podocnemis; species Podocnemis expansa. Next base: position 19,459,630 of record ML682020.1, on the reverse strand, counting down.
TGGAGGTAGTAACAACTTAGCTCTTGGCTCTGCAAGCCTTCGTCACAGTGAGGAGCTCATCATGGTCAAGGGGGCAGTTCTTATGAGCGCTGCAGAATCTGGGCCCGTGGTATTCCTCCCCCACACAGTGGGAGGTCACAGCATTGCAGAGATGTTGCTCATGCCATCCTTCCCAATTGTTTTGCACTGCTAATGCCTTGTCTTGACAGATAAGCAGCTGAAAGGAACATTACCTCATGGTGTGTTCGAAAGGCTGACAGATCAACTTGTGCCCACAGTGAGGCAGCATGGGCTAGTGGCTAGGGCCCTTGTCTGGAGCAGGACAGCTGGGCTCTGTTTCTATCTCTCCCCACCATCCTTGTTGGAGTTGTTTCTCTTCTGATCTATTTCCCCTCCCACCTGTTGTCCAACATATCTGTTGAACATGTAATTGGTCTTCCACCATCTGGCTGTACCATGCCTAGTCCTATACACTGCCCTATTCTGGCTGGCACTTCTAGGTTATGTTGTAACACCACTAAAAACCACCACCCAACCCTGCTTCCAGATGCAACCATGAGTGTTCGCAGAGGCCTGTCCCTGACTTGTTAAGCCCCACCACATCCCTACTGTTTAGAAAAGAGCACCCAGTGCCCTACACCATAACTCCTAGTAAGCCCGGACTAATTGAAAAATAGGAGCTCTATGGAAGTGGAGACATAGCCTTAATCCCCACTGTGCTAAATCAATCATCTGTCAACACTCGGCTCTGTAAAATAAGCTTTCTTTCTATTTATGAAGCTGGACTCTCTGCCCTAAAGCAGTGATTTTCAACCTGTGGGCTGTAGAGCCTTCAGATTTCCAAAGGGGTCTGCATTTCCACTGAGAATCTTTTAGGGATCTGAAAAGGCAAAAAGGTTGAAAACCACTGGCCTAAAGTGCTTGCTTTGTGACTTTTCAAAACCCAACTCACTGCTTCAGTGCACAAGATGACTAAATTAAGTCATGATCCTGTACCTATCTTTCAGATTGCTGTGCACTGGCAGACCACAAAGCATGTGCCAGCCAACAGGGGGATCTGAAATTCACAGCAAAACAAATTACAGCCCATGACTCACCCAGCCCTTATTTGAACCATGCTCTTGGGCGTTTCGTTTTCATTTACAACTTTAAAAAACGTTTACTGTAACAATAAATAACAACAATAGCAGGGCCTTGGTTACTTAACGAACAAAGCACAGTTCAGGTTGGGAGGAGCTGCTGCAAAAGGAATCCAGAAAGATCATAAAAATGATGGGTGCCAACAAAGCTGACTATTTATTTCCAAACACCCAAATCACTCCTGCCCCAGGCCAAACTTACACTTGGAACTGACTGATCTCTGCTAAGCTGCCTTCTTCCCTCATTGACTCCTGCCACCCAATGGCTTCATCTTCATCTTCTATGGGCAGTCTCAGCAACCTCCCACTCAAGACAAGCCCTAATCCCAGCCAGACGTTGTGTTATCCAACAGCGGATAAAAACAGATGATGTTGGGCCATACTTTCCAAAGAACTAGGCTCCTGTTTAGCCACCAAAATGAAGTGCCCATCACCTGCCATTAAATATGGAGAATCCCCACCCCACCAGGGTCGCCAGTTTTCGTTGGATGTATTCCTGGACGTTTCATCATGGTATAAATCTTTAAATAAAGACTAATCTTTAATTTCTGGAGACTCCCTAACCCACCACTTTCCTTCTCAGTGGGAGCTGCTAATTGTGGCACCCATTTGGAAATCTGGACCACCACAAAGACTGGGAACCAGCCTTATTACTACCCCTGTTAGCAGGTACCTAGCCCCGGGTGGGCCGGGGCCCACCCACTTGGAGATGAGGCCTGCCCACTTGCTACCTAGGAACTGGAGCATCTCAGACAGCTTCTAGTCACATGACTGGAAGCAGCCTTTGGCCAAGCCCACCCTGCAGATTCAGGAACCCAGCCAGAAAATGAGGGCTGACTACACCCCTACCTATAAGTTAAATAGGAGGAGGGAAAGAACTGAGCTGTCAGATGTCTTGTGGGGCAGGGTCTGGTTTAGCAACCACCATATTGAATGGTAGTTCAGAATGGGTGACTCTATAGCTGAGCTGTGGAGTGAGAGAGAAGGCCATGCCTGTTGACTCCTTGGCCTTGCTGCTGAGACTTCCAACAAGACAGCCAGCTAGTCGGGGTGAGAATCTCTCCATTAGTTTTGACTAAGAATCCCACCAACTTATTTTGCATAGGCTCTCAAGAGCCAACAGGAGCTTGAGATCCCCTGGGGCCCATAGGCAAAGTAAGAAGCCCAGCTGCCAAACAGATCCAGCCACCAGCTCAGGCTCACAGCATATTTCCACCCTTTGAATTCACAAGGGGACAGTGAGGGTTGGTTTCTCACATACCCTGCTTCTTCCCCTTCCTCCATCAAGAACCAACCCCCTGCATGATGGCTGCCACCTGCAATGTCCCACTCAAGCAGATACAGACCTACCATCAAAAGGGGAAAAAAATAAAATAAAACCAGGAGCAAAGATCAGTAAGCCCTGAAAGTGAGCCTGTTACACTGCACTGACGCACGGAACAAGACTTCTCCGCAACGGGATATTTTACATCTTGAACAGTGACAGAAGCCAATGTTGTCGCTATGAAGCATCGATTCTCCTGGCACAACACCACCTGCTGGGGAGGAACTGTCAGCCAGCCCTTCTTCCTGTCCTTTAGGCATGCACTTGAACTTGGCTACTATCTGCATTTGATGAAAGACACTGTGTGTCATACCGGTGGATCTGTGCCAGGCGTGCTTTGGAAGTTTGTATTTAGTATCCCGCTGGTACCTAACAGTCTGAAAGGAAGATTCCTGCAGAGATTCTTAAATGACAACAATTAGCTCATATGATGCTTCAATCACCAAGCAGTTTATTAGTGATTATTAATTAGTTACATTACCATAGCCTGTGGGAGCCCTAGTCATAGACCAGGAACCAAGTGTGCTAGGTGCTGTACAAACATAGAACAGGAGGCATTCCCTCCCCCAAAGAGCTCCCAAACCAAGTACAAGACAGGTGGATATGGACAGATAGGTGACTACAAAGAAACAATGAGACAGTACAGGTCAGCGGGATGACGTACTCTCAGCACATGTGCCTCCTATCAAGACTTCCGTATGTACGGCCGCAAAGGAGCGATTTGAAGCACAGTGAAATGCCTTGGTGGATGTTCCTGGGAGCTCCTCCCAGACATGAGGGGGGGCTTGTTTGCAGGTTTTACAACTTGTCCAGAGAGACAGGCACCGTGCTTCAACATTAGCCCCACTGTAGCGGTTGGCAAACAAAAGCACAGAGCAGGGAATGCGACTCACCCGTGAGTTCTGACCAAAGGCACTTTAGGAACAACAGCATTTTTAGCTTGGTGTCTTATCCACTGAACCCTCTTAGGGAGCAGACCAATGTTGCAGAATTACAAATATCCAATCTCTGACTTATCCCTGTCCAGTTTCCCAAGTTACACATAGACTTAGTAAACTCTGATACTGTACTTTAAAAAATTTTGATGGATAACGTCCATGTTTATGTTTAGACTTTTTTTTTCCTATTTTTTATTCTACTTAAATGTTCAGAGTTGTGAAGAGTGATGCCTTTTCTCCCCTGATTGCTATCAATGTAAGCTTTCACAGTTGTGGAAAATCCTTTCTTTTCATGGCGGTAAAACTTTGAGACTCCAAAAGCTAACGCTTTATAACCATTAAAACAAATATCCCTAAATCAAACTCCAGTAAGCTCTCAAGAGTCAGCTTTCTAACTTCACTATCTGTAAATGTCTATTAACATTAATGGAAATATTTGTTTTTAAGTTTACTTGGGTACAGTAAAATCAACATCTACTGACACAAATCAAGTCATGTTCCAAGTCTAATGGCACAAGTGCCGTCAAAGTACAACCATGATTAGATGAGAACTCAGTTCTAACGTGATAGGGCCTGTGAAACCAGAAGAGTCACATAGACTTAACCTCTGTGAGAAATACAGATTGTCTGGAACATGCCTAGGAAATGAACAGCCTTACAGTACACACACTGGCTGCAAATGAGTGCTAAAAAGTGTTCCTCTAAAGATCCCATGAAACTGATTTTCCATTATCCTGAACTTCATACAGTCATTTACACCAGGGCAACAGCTGTAACTTTGCTATGCAGGCAAAGACTTTGCTCCTAGAGGGAATCAGTGTGGTCTGCAGAATGACAGTGCTGGCAAGAGGCTTGAATTCTAGCCTGAACTGTGCTGTGTAACCATAAATATGTCTCTGTTTCCACTGCCAGTCTTGTCTGTTTTGATTTTAAACCCCTTGGGACAGCAGATGTCTGTGTAGGGCCTAGTCCAATGGGCTTCTAGGCACTACCGTAATACAACAAATGCTAGTAAATCTATAGAGTTGATCCAGCCACAAGAAAGCAAGCTGGCTTCCATTCTGGCTCATACCCCAGCAGTAAAATAATGAGCCACCTACTGACTACAAAAATCAGAGCGACTGGTGAGGATATTATCATATTATTGGGGTAGCATCTATGAGTCCCTGTCATAGACCAGGACCACATTGTGTTAGGTACTGCACAAAGACAGAACAAAAGCCACTCTCCGCCCCAGAGAGCTTACAAATAAAGCATAAGACGAGAAAACAAGGGGAGACAGATGGGATAGCACAAGGAAACAATACTGATTACTAGCATAGGCAGTTGTATGAACACACCAGCTTCCTAGACATTCTCAAGTGCAATATAAAATCCAGAAAGCACCCAGACGGCCTCTCAGATCCCAAGGAGAATTTTTCAGTACCGGCCTTTAGAGAAAAATCACCGTTTTCTTTGCAAGCTGAGTAACTATGTCCTAGGAAATATTGGAAAGAATGATGTAAGTATGAAGGATGCAGGACTGCTGTGTAATAATTTATTATTAATGTATATGATTGGGTCAGTGGAGTAATTACCGTATGAATATACTAGTTCAGTTTAATGGCAGCACTTTTGGGAAACAAGCAGGAAGGCCCACAATGGCTCCACATAAGCAATCTCCTGATAAACACACCAGGGATGATAAAGAGAGAATGTCTGGCCAGTTAAAAGGGAAGATACGTCTTCTAGGCTCCAGCCAAATTACAAAACTTGTTTTGCCAAGGCAAAGGGGGAAGACATCACAACTACAAATAGGTAAAATCTCTCCATTCTGAGGCCCGGGGGGCAGTTGTTCCAGAGTTGTTGGCAGGGAACAGACAGGAACAGAAACCTGTCTGGGAATCTGAAGAAGTCACACCTTTCTCAGCTTTCCCAGGGGATGGCGACCCTATGGTAAGAGAGGCTTGCATACGGATTTTTAATTGTTTTAAAATTCCTTTTCTCATATGCTATGCTTTGTTGCTACCGTTAAGATGAAATAATACTTGGCTGAGAGAAAGCTGCCTGGTCACCTGCGTTATAAATTAGTCACAAGTTGCTGAAAGGAAGAGACACAGGTACTTGAGAACAGCAAAAAAACCACAAGGAGTCATGTGGCACTTTGAGACTAAGTCAACTCTACATGGTTGATACCGGATCCCAGGCTATATAAACTGCATGTCAAAGGGAGGTAAAGGCACAAAGCCTCAGACCTGATGAGGTGCCTTCAGGAAAAATAGAGGGTCAGAAGTGCAGCAAGCCTCGTAACCAAGATAGCAGGGTCCTGGGCCAGGAATGGTAAGAGAACAAATGAGAAGAACTAACATCGGAAATACTTTCTAACCAATTATTTCAACTACACATTCAGGGTGGGGGGGGAAACAAAAAAGACGTTCAGGTCAAATGAAATGGTTTGCATGTTAATTCAAAATGACATTTTCAAAACGAATCATTTTGATTTTTTTTGTGTTTGTTTTCAAGGGGATTGTTTAACTCAAATAAATGTAAACTTCAGTGCCCGCCAAATGGATTTTCCCGCAAATTTACTGTTTGCTGAAGACATTTTGCCTAACTCTAGTAACAACTAGAGTTGAGTGCATAATGTTCTTCATCGGCCAGGGGCCAAACCAAAAAATCTAAAAGAAAATCGTCTGATCTGAACTAAAACAAATTTTTTCTATTTTTTGTCATATGAAAAATTTCATTTTGAAATGAATGCTACATTTGCAGTAGACCCAACACAATTTGTTTGCTTAACCATTTTCATTTCAGTTCAGATGTTTCAGAAGTTTTTCCACCTCTTCTTGCACATGTATTTTTTTTTTTAAACTGGCCAAATTTAAAATCCAAATGCTGTTTCAAACCAAAGAGTAAAAAAGAAATGCTTCAAAATAGTAGAAATCTTTTTAGGAGACATCCAGCCTGTTTTAAAGACCTAGAATCCACCTTGTTCCTTGGTAAATTGTTCCAATGGTTCATTACTCTCACTGTTTAAAACAACAACAAAAAAAAAAACCATGCCTTATTTCTACTCTGAATTTCTCTACCTTCAGCTTCCAGCCACTGCATCTCGTTATGCCTTTTTCTACTGTACTAAAAACTTACCTACTACCAGAATTCTCTTTCCTATGCAGACACTAATAGACCTTGACCAAATAACCTCTCTTACCTTCTCTTGGACAAACTAACAAACGAGGCAAAACAAACGAGGAGCCTGGTGGCACTTTTAAAACCTAACAAATTTATTTATCACATGAGCTTTCACCTGATGAAGTGTGATTCTCTCCATGAAAGCTCATGCGATTAATACATTTGTTAGCCTTTAAAAGTTCCACCAGATTCCTTGTTTGTTTTAAATAGATTGAGCATATCTCTTACTATAAGGCAGGTTTTCCAGACTTCCCATCTTTTCTGAATCATTTTCTGATTTTTCAAAAGCCTCATGATAGTGAATGTTTGTCTTAAAGCCCCAGCTCCTGGAGTTTCCTGATTATGTGAGATTCTCAGCTTTTAATTAAAAGGGAAAAAAGCAAGTTTCTAGACCTCACCAAAGGGGCAGAGTGGGGAGCATAAAAACATGAATCCTAGAGGCTTACAAACCCAAAGGCAAAGAACAACCCAACATACATAACAATTTTAATATTTCTTGGTTTTTAAGCCAATCTCAGAATTTGGGGGGCTTGACTCATGATTTTTGAATGCCATACTGGACAAAAAGTTATCAATCTCCTCTTGCCAAAAACTTCTCGCAAGATCAAGGCCTTGCTGGAACATCAAAGAGAGTTTCCACCTGCCATCCTATTTATTTTAGCGCCTTAAATGGGAGCTGAGCTGCTTTGAAATCCAGGCCCTCAATGACTCACTCAAGAGGCATTAAACAATTTCCACACAGGATCAACATACTAGTAGAATAACTACAGCATTTGCTGGGAGGTGACTCCTCAGAGCTGCTGTCCCTACAACAAAACCCGATTCCCATTTAGCGTGGTCTAGTGATTGAGGATATGATGCAGAAATGACCTGTTCCAAAAAGCCGCATGAATTAACAGATCACAAAGACAATACCAAGGTAGAAGAGAGCCTGTCAGGCAATAATCCAAACATAGCAAAGTGCCAGCGCTCGGGTGGATGGCCTGGTCTCCCAGATGGGAGCTATATGCAGTTCAAAGAAATACATTACGAGGAACGAGTGAGGGGAAAAAAATGTTCCTTCAGGAGAGTGGGGGGAGGAGGAGAAAAAAGCTGGTCTAAAGAAACTAAAGTCTCAAGTTACTGACCCACTTCTGGGAAATTAATTACCTATAAACTCCCCCCTGAATTGAAAGGAAAACCAAGGAAATCACAGAATGAGGCAAAAGCTTTTTGAAGTGAAACAAGACCCACACAGTGAGGGCCTGTTGCAGTGTACAGCTAACCTCAGATGTTCAAAAATCAGGAGTCCCACCCCCAAAACCCTGGGGCAGAAGGGGCAATTGTAAGGTTGTAGTGGATTTTATGATCTGATTTAGGATTTTTGAACTCCCTCAACCTGCTCTTCCAGCATGTGTGTCTGTGTATAAACAGTTCCCAGCATGCAGATCTACAGAACTTAGGTGTGGCAGCAGAGTCCATGCGAGAGGTGACAGCGTGGGAAGACACAAACCATAGACTACCCCCTCCGGCTTGCCATGCACAGTCTCCTTGGAGACAAGCCCTGAGCGTTGCCCATTCTCCCAGATGTACTGAGGATGATGAAGTTGGCCGCCACTGCTGGAGCTTTCATCCTCACTTCAGCTCTCCTCCCAGCTTTGATATCAAGCCTGTTCTACCAGCCCTGACATGCTCGGAGGAAGCCATCTTCCGCACCTGCCACCCCAGCCCATATTATCCCCCCGAGCATCCTCAGATGTACACACAGAAAACTTTCCAACATACATGATATGTATGGACAGGCCTTCTGCTCCCCCATCACAAACCCACACCTCTCCTTCTATCCAGACACTCATAGCAAAATTCTGGCCACACACACCCCAGTCTCCCAGCAAAGGTGACAGACTAGCCAGCCAAGGAATCAGTGAGACCTAGTAATGTGGGTATAAACAAGACTCCTCTGCCTCAACTCTCTTAGAGCAGCCTCTTCAGCCTGAAGGCTCCTCTCAAGGGCGGACGTCAGGGAGCAGCCTCCTCTTCATCCACAACCCTCCTCAGTCCTAGCATAAAGGTTGCCAACACAAAGCAAGCTCCACTCTCTGCAGGTTGGGAGGAGGTAGCCAGCAGGAACCAGGACTTGGGCTTACATGTTCATTTCAACTCCCATTTAAAACCACAAAGAAAACGTCTAGCCTTTGAGGACTAACTTGAAAAGGAGGGTGAGAGCGTGGAGGCTGACAACACACAACCTTCCCCACCTCCATAAAACTTTGTGACCCTGTGAGAGGTCAGGACTTCAGCTTGAGAACCCCTGAGCAATGGATTCCAAGCCCATGACTGAGGTTCCTAGGTGCTACCAAAGTACATATAATCAATGATGCTGATACCTTTAATAGGACAGTTTGCTCCTTCGGGGCTGGGGCTAGGCAACTTAGTGGAGTGAGTCAGCCTGATGACGAGAGTGTGATCTGAAAAGATTATAAATCTGAAATAATAAAGGCCCTATTCTTTAATTTGCAGGATTTTTAAGACCAAGATGAAAGGGCCTTACCCATGATTTTTGGTCGCCTGAGGCTGACCATCCTGCTACGCACTCTTGGAAAGAATATTTTAGACAAACACACATGCTGACTTGTTACTCCTTTTTTTCCTCATTCTTGCTGGGCCATCTCCACCCGAGACTAAGCAAAACCAGAGCTTTGGTGCACCACAGATGGCTCCACTTTCCCTCCCATTGTAAGTGAAAACCATCCAATGTGAAAGGCACAGAAAAGCCCTTTCTCCCAACCCCCATTTTCCCCTGGTTCTCTTCTGGACAGGCCAGTCCGCCCATCAAAGACCCCTTTCCTGCCATGCCCCATCCCTTCTCCGGGGAAGCCATTTGGATGACAATAAAAGCCTTTTCCAGGACCCCAGTGGATATTCTGCCTCCTTGTATCTAGCGAAGGCAGGAAACCACAGCAGCTAAACGCATCCCAGATTTACAGGATCACAGACAAGAAGGAGACCACAGCTATGCAAAGGGATTTCTAGCATTCCAGGCAGGATGGAAACGGCATCGGCAGGACATGCTAACCAGCGGCAAGCTGTGCCTTTCCCACCCTGACATGAAATTTACGTTCATCATGAATTACAGCCGAATTGGTTTATATCTTGGAACAGCTGTGGAAAAGCAGCGAGGTCTCCGCAATACAGGAGAATGGGACTAGTGAAGTTCTGGTCAATGCCCCCATTGCTTGAAGCATCCCCCCACGTACCAATCTCTCCTGGCAAACATTCACTTGGATGTTGAAATGGATGTGCTGTATTTCTTGCTCCTTCAGCATATGCATCTCAGGACTGAATTTATGGGACGTGGGGAGGGAGGACGTTTGGCAGAAGCAGTGAGTTTTAAGTCTAAAACCTGCCTCAAATATCACCTTGCACTTTGTTTGGTCATTTGCACCAATACAAAGAGAGAGTCTAAGGAGGTGTAAAACACTATGATTCTGATGTGGATAGAGTGGGGGGTAGCTGTTTATTGAGCACACCCCACGTTGCAGGCATTCTGCCCCTTTAGCCTCCTTGCGAGTCCTCTAAGAACCACACACAGGTTTTCACATGGATAACAACAGTCCCCAGTCTGAGGCTGGTTTCATAACATAACCCTTCTTCATGATCAGGGCTCCAAAACAAAGTCTATCCCCACACAACAGTCCATATTTATCTCTGGTGTCTTCTCTCACAGCCAGAGCTCTTCTTCAGTCTCACTCTGTTCTCACAGCTCATCCTCCCAGATCTTCCGAGCAAGATTTCAGCTTTCTGGTACTGGCCTCTCAGCCCCCTCCTCGTGCTCTATTGTCACCTCCTCAGACTCTCCACAAGTTCCAGAGGGGTAGCCCGGTTAGTCTAGTTCAGCAAAACAAACAAGGAGCCCTGTGGCACTTTTAAAGACTAAGAAATAAATCTGTTAGTCTTTAAAAGTGCCGCAGGATTCCTCGTTACACTCTACAATTTCCTGAGCATCTCCTCCCTTCATCGTAGCCTCCTAATCACTTTATGGGGCAATCACCCATCTCGCCATCAGGTGTGACGCACTCTGCTAAGTAATCAGGGTTGCCTAGTCCCTGCCCTGAAGGGGCAAACCGTCCTATTACAGGTATGATCATCATCATCATCATCATCCATTATATGTATCACGGTAGCACCTAGGAGCCCCAGTTATGGACCAGAACCCATCATTCAGGGGTTCTCAAACTGGGGTCATGACCTCTCAAGGGGTGGTTATTATGGAGGTAGGGAAAGTTGGGAAGGTTGTGAGTTGTCAGCCCCCCAAGTACACTGGTAAGGTATGGGGGAGGAGTCATCCCAGCCTGAGGTATGTGCAAAGGAGATCCCAGAAAAAACAGTTTGCTAGGTGCTGAGGAAACACATAACAGAAACAAAGTCCCTTCCCCAAAGAGCTTCCAATCCACTAGAGACAACTGGTGAAAACAGACAGGAGGATGGAACCCAGGGAGATAACACTGAGCAGCAGGCTAAGGAGTGGTTATATTTTGTGTTGGGATAAATGAATACACAAGAGGCAGCGACTGGAGAAGCAGACTTAGCTATTCAGGGAGGAGAAACATCATGTGGTCAATCAGAAGAAACCCCATTTGAACACATGAAATTATACGCTATGGGTCACAAAATGCAAAAACGGTTCTGCAAATAATGTAGAATAAAGGATAAACCAAGACAACTATGATTCTTTGAAAGAAAACTCACACCCAGTCCCAAAAAAACCCTGATCTGCAGAACCCAGCCTGGGAGAGTCACAGTCCATTCACCGCCTAAGTCAGGACCTTGTCTAGAGTCAGGCTGCATTGGCTTAACTGTAAATTGGCTTAAAAAGCAAATTTAGCTATTCTGGTGCAGAACACAGTGTGGAAAGTCTTAGCTGGATTTAAACCTGGTTTATAATCAATTGAACTAATCTGGTTCTTTCCCAAACAATGGTAGGTTTCACATGAAGTCACTGGATTTTGGTATGCCATTGTCTGATAGATTAAGAAGGCCTCTATCATCTCTTGTGTAGCTAGGTATAGACCAGGGGTCTTAAACACATGGCCCGAGGGCCGCATGCAGCCTGCAACAACACTATTGTTACCGACATTTGCAATATTGTTGTATGAAAAGGTTTCAGTGGTGAGGCCCTCGGGCTAACATACTAGTCCTCATGCAGCCCTCTTGGTGGTTTGAGTTTGAGACCCCTGGTATAGCCTGTGATTACCTGCTTTTCAAGAAGTTAAGCAGAGTGAGGTCTAGCCCACAACTGCTGCACTTTTTGGCAGCAGTGAACAGGAGATACGCAAAATACCTTGCATAACTCCTGTTGTCTCACTAATTCCCACGTACATGTAACTTCCTGTACATGCTGTGCCAAGATGAGCAGAAATGCCATCCGGTTGAATTAGCGCTACTCCAGTTACAGGGCTGGAGTTATAGCATCAAGCCAGAGATTGATTGAGTGCATCTTGACAGACCGCTCAATCGAACCCAGAAGAGTGCATGAATTTGCTTCCGGCAGTATAGGCATACCCCGAGTGCCTTAAATCTCTTGGCAAGGTGTGCTTCCCACACATTTAATAATTTCTGTAGCTCTTTTCTGAATTGTCTCCAATTTTGCAACATCTGTTTTAAACCTCAGACATCAAAAATGGATAGTCTTCCAGTGATGGTCTCACAGACACCATATAAAGTAATGATATCACCTCTCTACATCCATTCGATATGCCAATATTCATCCATCCAAGGACCACATTAGCATTTTTTTGCCACAGCGTCATAGTGAGAGCTCGTAAAACACACATGAAGATAGACGAGCATGTGCTTGTACTGTATATGTACAGCATTTGACCCTATTGAAAACAGTGCCCAATTTTCCAAGCAAAATATATTGCCCTGCCCAAGTGACTAGTTCTTTCATAATTCACCACCCTGTCAATCATTTTATTTGAAAATTTTAATCTGTAATTTGATCTCCTAGTTCATCCGCTGTACAATCCTTTTCCCAACTGGGGTTAAATTTACCCCTGTGCCCAGGGGACCAGCTGAAGACTTGGGGACTGCTTCTTGCAAGTTTGACTTTAGCCCCCAAAGTGACACTCAAGTGTTACATAGACTCCTCTGCTTTGGTGTGAGCTTAAGCCCAGTAAACATAAAGAGGCACAGTCAGGGTCCCAATGAACGCATGGAAGAAAGTGGCACAAATCAAATCCATTTCTGAACAACGATAATATTATATTCATGATTGCGTGTCGGATGCTGAGAAGGAGCCAGCTTATAGGGACATTTCTACATTTCCCCAAAGAGGGATCTCGCAGGGAGAGGGGTAAGTCCCTCTTTTACATCCTTTGATTGTGTGTGGTTTCCCTGGAAAAGCAGGCAGGCTCCTCACCATGAGGTTTAAACTTTTGCATTCCTCCACAGGAGGTACAGTTCTGGCTTTTATTTTGCTAATTAGGTAAAATATGCAGCTGACAGAATTAGGGACAGAGTCTCTCTGCAGACTCTTTTGTCTAGGTCCTTGCCCCCTAATGCTGCTAAATTTCCTCTGTGAAGTGCGGCTTGGGAAGTGACATCGGCCCTTCTTTGCAAAGCTCAAGTGTAACAAAGGAGATGAATGGTGCTGGCAGGAGAGTAGAGGCATAAAGAAGAATAACCTTGTGCCAAGTGATCCTTTGCATCAGGAAGGATGATTACAGATGGCAGTTTATTCAGCCATTTTCTCACATGGTTGCTTTGCGCTGTCAATCTATTGTACTATGACAGCCAAGGAGAAACTTCCCAGTGCACAGCCTATGACCCTGCACATAAGAGGAGATGACACACCTAGGATGACAGCAGTATGGCTCGGCTGAGAATTAGGCCATGTATGTTGCAATCCCCACTGATCTGCAAGCCTTTTCCCCTCTTGGAGCCTGATTCCCTTCCATCCCTTGGTCTGGCTGGTCTTTGAGGCAGGGATTCGATATCTGTACGACGCTTAGCACAATGGGGTGATCTTCGCTGGTGGATTTTAGCCCCTACAGTCATACAAACGACAGACATGATGCTGTCGTTTTTCCATGACCTGCCCTTTACCTCCATATTTCATACAGCCTTGCTTGTGGCACCCTCACTATCTTTGGTTTTCTAGCACTGCAGTTGGTGAGGATGATGAGCGATGAAAGGGTTAGAAACGCTGACTTTTGCCTTGCAAATATCGAGGCTGGACCCGAAAAGGCCAGGCTCCCCACCTCTGAAGTTAAATTCTCTCATGTCTCTGGCCAATACACACCAAGAAGGTTACTATAGTGAATTCTCTCCCCTCAGGCATTCGTTTTGCAATGACTTGCTGCTTTGGTAGAGTGTTATCTGCCATGGAACACAGCAAATTAAATGCACACGATTTTATTAAGTTGCAAGATAATAAGCCACAAAAACCTACAGTCATTGGGCTATCTCTAAGGTGACCCAATTACCATTTATATTGCAATAGCTCAGGGAGGTTACAACTAAGATCACAGCCCTGTTGCACTGGGAGCTGTATGTACATAATCTAAATGGATGAGTCGAACTCAGCTTGTGCCATGACCTGTCTTCTGAATTCCAATCCAGCATGCCTCGACATTAAGCCATACTGGCTCTCAAGCCTAATATTTCTATCCCAGAGTCACGTGCAGAAAAAAAAATGTCAGCACAAAAAACCTACCCACCACCCACTGCTGGCATTATAAGAAGAAAATAGTCGTGAAGTGTTTGAGCAGTTCCTGCTTCTAAAGAGATTGGCGTTACAAGCCAATATTTGGCTGAGACACAGTCCCTAGGTCATAGGTTGCTTTCCCGCAGTCTAGCAGAAATCAGCTTTCATTTTGCTGTGTTAGAGCAGTTTAGCTTAGTATCAATGTAGTACAGGTGTCTGTTACGGATGAGCCATTGTTCCCCTGACACTGTGTGGGGAAGAGTATATTGGTAGAGCCAAGAGAGCATGCAACAAGTCTGGGAAAGACAAATCACAATTTATGCTCTGTGCCAGCACATGTGGATGGAGAAAGGAGTCTGCTGGCGAGGCAGTGTGGTCTAGTGAGGTGGGTGCTAGACTCAGCTTCATGACAGCTGGGTTCTAGACCCAGCTCTGCATCAAACCTGTTAGTGAATGTCTACACTGCATGCTAAGCTTGGGGCTTTGTGACTGAGTCTGTCCAAGCTTGAGCATCCAGATCACTTTGTAAACCTGGGTTTAAAATTGCCGGCTCTGGATCTATGCAGACCTTCTGGCTTTACCTCTGTCCAAACTGCAGAATGACAGGGCTTGGCACGGACATATGGGGATCTGACAGTCTGCCTACCTTGCAAAACAAAAAACATTCAGCAGCGGAGTCTCAGAACCCAAGTCAGCTGACTCAGGCTCATGCTATGGGACTAAAAATAGCCATGTAGATGTTTCTTCTCCAGCTCTGAAACCTGATGAGGGGGATGGGGCTCAGAACCCAGGCTGCAGCCTATATACAATCATCTACTATTTAAACGCATTAAGTCCACGTTGACCGACCTGATGCCACTTGTGTGCTTTTTTCCTTGCACTGTAGGCAAATTTTAACCCTCCACCTCAGCTAGGCCCTAGCACCAGGCTCCTGAGTGCATGCTGACTGAAGTCAGACTGATTTGTGTGTGGACAAAACAAAGGCTTAGCTCAAATGTGATGACTCGGGGAATGGGCTCTGTGTGCAGTGTAGACTTTGGCAAGTCACTTCCTCTTCCTATTCCCTCCGCCACCCTTTGTCCGTTTAGAATGTATGAACCTTGTGGCATAGCTCATACTTTAGACTAGGGAAATTGGTTGGGTCTGAAAATGCCCTGGTTGACACTGATTTTTGATACAACACTTTAAGAAGCATTCGTGAGTCAGGCTCAATGTTTAGTAGGGGAGTATAGTCAAGCATAGCCAGCTGACATGTTATTACAGGTGTTAAACCGTATCTACATTAGGTGGAAAGTTGTGTGTAAAAAAAATTACATTTTTGAGTGTCATTTACTTTCCTTGTCTAGATGCGGCCTTTGTATTTGTACAGCATCAAGTACTATGGGCCTCAATATCAGACCCTCAGTGCTACCTTACTATGAACAACAACACTGCCACATCCATACCTCCACCCTGGTCAGTTTGTTGCCCTCTCCTGGCCCTCCAAGCGGAGGGCTCTCAGACTGTTATGTTCCATACTCTTTTTCCATCACCCCAAAATTGCCTACATATTACAAAGCGTTCCTGACTCAGGCACAGTGGAAACAGTTTGCAAGCTGCCTCACTCAATTTTAGTTGTATTAAAGGGTGGGAGGAATATTTTTCCCCATGGAAAGTGTCATTTTTCATCAGGCAAAAAATAGGCATAGGTCCCAGGATGTTAAATTTCACAAACTTATTTTAATGGCCCCATCATGATAAGTGCTAGAAATGCCTCTGTGCTGAACCCAAACAAAGAATTTCCATTCACTCCTTTGCTTGCTCTGCTTTGAAATACTCCAAGAAATAAAAGGAGAATTCTATAACATGACAACTAGGAAAAGCAAGTAATAGTGAGTGAATAAACCAACCTAAGCTTAGAATCTTCTACCTGACTGTTTTGTTTCCAGCTTTAATGGCTCTCTCCCTATCTTTAGTTGTCCAGCTCCTGAGATGATCTGCAATTTTCACTCTCAAAGGCTGTTTCAGAGAGGAGGAAGCACCAGCTTGCAGTCTTTGAGTCCTATCTACCCAGAGCAGAGGGGCTTTTTACTGTACCAATGTTCCAAAAGAGAACATCACAGCCAAGCGCTAGCTACATTTCTGACCTGTGGCAGCCAGAGTCCTTGGTCCCCAAAGGGAATCACTTTAAAGGAGTCACTCTGCACCACTGTCCCTGCAATCAGGCAAGAAACAGATCAGAGAACAGGAGAGGGGAGAGCAGAGAAAGCAGTTTGCTCTTCCTTTTCACTCTAAGCTATATTCAGTATATCCCTCTTGCCTCCCACTTCCACCCTGCTATTGTCTTCTCTAGAGCTGCCTGCTCATCTCCCCCTCTGTAAAATGGGATGCATTTCTCAGGCTTCAGTGTGAAACTGCAGAGCTGGAATTCATACGCAAACCTGACACTATCAGACGGCCTGGGGATGGTTAGCTCACTACAACAAGTAATCTTCCCTCATTAAACAGTCTCGCTGTCATCAATTGTTAACGGACCATATCCATACTGTTTGAACTGACCCCATTAAGCGTTCAGATAATAAACAAGGAGTCCTGTGGCCCTTAAAGACTAACAAATGTATTTATTGCATAAGCTTTCATGGGAGAAAAATCCCACTTCATCACAAAAATCTTGTTTGTTTTACTGAACTAGACTTAACACGGCTGCCTCTTTGGAACTTGGCAACTTCCAGCTAATATGACTCACTCTTCTTTGCATATGTATATACTCCAGTTTGTACTTACTCCAGTTTTCATTTCATGCATCTGAGGAAGTGGGTTATAGCCCATGAAAACTTATGACTTATACAGTACATGTATTAGTCTTTAAAAGTGCATTATACAAGGTTATTGAGTGATGGTATGCACACATCTTGATGGAGCCATTTAAGCCACTGAACCAGATTCACCTTTTACACTGGTGCAAATCAGAAGCAAAATCAAGGAAGTTGAGTGAGATCAGAATTGGTACCATCATTTTACTCCATTGTAAATTAACTGACTTCTTATAGGAAACAGGCAGAAGTTACTGGCTTAAGCACATTACTTAGGCTGTGTGCCAGTTCTGTTCTGTTCTCTATACTGGTTTCACACTGTTAGAACTCCATAGACTTGTGTGACGTTACTCCTGAGCATTTCCACTCCTGGGATTTCACACTTAATTTCTTTCAGCTGATTAACATCTGGTCCTGGTGATTTATGCTTCAATGCCATGAGTTCCTCTGCAACCCCCTCCACAGACAATTCCCTCGCTGGCACGGTCACATGCTGAGATTTCCCATAAAATGAGCCTCAGTAATAGCAAAAACCCTCCCTAATTTCAAGGAGAAGAACTGATGGGAAAAACAAACAAACAAAAAAACAAAACAAACAAAAAAAACCCCATGCACTTCTGCTGCCATCCTAACATCCTCTGACTGCCCGTCTCAACTCTGGATTCCTTCCCCAGACATGAAGACGAGCTCCATGTAGCTTGAAAGTCTGACTCTTCAAAACAGAACAGAAGCTGATCCAAAAGATATTATCTCACTCACCTTTCTCTTCCACCTCAATATGACTGCCAAGGGAGTCACCCATCAATCATCTACCTTAATATCGCTAGCTGTCTGAGCTGCCTATTGGGGCCAGTCTCCATTTCCTGGTTCCTTGTTATGCAGATTCAAGGCAAGAGTAAACCAAAAACATTCCAGAGTATCTTGCCTCCATGGTGTACTGGAGGTAAGTGATGGTCCAGGGTATAAGGCAGAAAGAAGTGGGCCCAGACCACAGCTGAATTTCTAACTTGAAAAACCAATCAAAAATAAACACTTCCCTTTCCAGCACCCTTCCTTTCTCCCAAACCTGCATCCCTCCTACAGAAGTGTTTTCTTTTGTGGGTCACTCCCAAAGCCTGGGCACAGGTTACCCATCCTTGGAAAATCTCACCAAAGCAATTTGGGCCAGTCTCAAGACCAGTTGCATAGATTCACTCACTGCTGCATGGGCCCTCAGCCTTTTACTCATCAGGATCCCCCATGACAACAAAACTCAAGGGTCAGAACCCCTCCGGCCCAATACAACCCTGAAAAGGAGGATGATTGCAGCCTCCTGAGAACTGCTTCCAACCCCTGGTTGAGAAGCTCTGCACTAAAATTAATTCTTCATTTTACAGAATACACGCCTAAAACTGGCCACCTAAATTAACATTTGTTGAAGGGCTGGGGGCTAGATATAGGGGCCTTGATTTGATTTTGTTTTATATATGGGCCTTAATCCTCTGTAAAGCTGCAGAACCCAGATGAACATCACTGCTGCCAACCTCCTAATGCCTGATCTGAAGGCTTCGGCCATTGTACAATCCAAGACACGCTATGTATAGGTCAGGTATTAGCAAGAACATGTTTAAAAACAAAGCAGGCACCTGAGACATCCCTGAAACCCAGGCTAGTGATGGAGTTTGGAACACCAGCAGAGATGGTGTCTGGGAGTTGCGATCAGATTCACTTTCTCCTAGTATACCCAGGAATCTACAACCTCATCTACACTAGGGATGCTTCAGTGGGACAGCTGCTGTGTTGCCTCAGAGCTATCATATGGATGCTTCCCGTAGTGACCAAAGGTTTTTCCCATTGCTGTAGGTAACCCATCTCTTGGAGCGGCGTACCTAGTTTCACAGAAGAATTCTTCTATCAGCCTTGCTGTATCTTCACGAAGGCTTAAGACAGCATAGCTGTGGTGCTCAGGGGGTGTGTATTTTCGATACCCTTAAAATGCCACAGCTATGTCAGCATAAGTTTTAAATACAGACTTGGCCTCAGACATGCAGACAGGAAAAGGTATGTAGAGGGTTAAAGGTAGCATATGGGACATCCTTCCTGCTGGGGTAATCTCCAGCATGCATCCCTCAGAGAAAGCACTTTGTAGTTTTTCCCTTTACCTCTAATCCTTTCTGAAGCTGTCCTCATGAAAGCCTCTACCAAGGACTGTACCATTTGGCGCTGCTCAAGCCAGAGGGACCTGTTGGAGCTTTGCAAATCCAATTTGTGCTAAACCTTCCAGTGGATTATGGGTGAGCCAAGCCCAATATCCTGCTACCATTTATTGTCTTGTTCCTGAAGTAAGCGGAGACATATTGAATCACTTAGAGCAACACAAGAACAAACAAATGGGAAATTCCCTGCAATGCCGCAGTAGGACAGTGGCTCAAACGGAGGCCACAGCAACACAAAAGGTAGGCTTGGAGGTGAGAAATAACAGGATGCTTGGGTTAATGCAGGTGGAGGGCCAGGAAAATTTGAGGAGGAGATGGCAGTTATCCAAAGAAAATGGTCATAACCCCCACACACTGTCTATCAGCAGCCAGGCTCTCTGGAGTCTCTGCCTGGAATAAACTTGGATGAGGCTTTGCAAAAATCCCTTCTCTGGGAAATCACTCTTCTCTCCCATGATCTAGGAGCTGCCAGCAGTCATCTGCTGGATGTGCCTCTAAAAGAGACCATCAGACTGAAGTCTCTCCTCCTTATTCCTCAACCCCCAGGCACTGTGGGTTTTTTTCAATTTGACAATACTTTGGAGAATGACCCTTTGATGCTCACATCTTGCCAACCAATCGAGGACCACACACATGACGCAGCACCTCTCCACAAGTCAGCAAAAGCAAGGACCAAACCCCCAAACCTGAGGTCTCAAAAAGCAGGCACTGCATCTGCTTGATCTAAAGAACACACATTTCTCACCACAAAGGCTCTACCAGACTCACATCCTCCTAGACATGGACTAACCACAAGAAGGAGACAAAGACACATTGATGCTATAGGCTTAATCATGCACTCCATGCCTGCTCTACACCCAAAGACAGAGCCGTAACGCAGCGTTTTGCTGCCTGGGGTGAGTTCCGATCAGAATGCACCCCTTCCCATTAGTGGCACTCAGAGCTGGTGCTGCAAAACCGCCCCTTTAATAGTGCGGCTCCATTGAGCCGCTTCCGGATGCCGAGGGCTGTGCCCTGTTAGCCCCACCGTAGTTATGGCCCTGCCCAAAGACCCCAAAGAAGCCCTGTCATCAGCTGTTCCGGAGAGAGTTTTTCAGAATCTTGGGCTCTCTAGCCCCTAAAGGGTGTCCAGAGTCACATTCAGTCCCAGTCAGGCATTTGCATAACATAGGGTGTGAAAAGCTGCCATTTAGCAACAAGCCTACCAAGAAGGCAGAGGGCTCTGTTGATACTACAGCAAGTCTGTGTACTGAGGCTCAAGGGACAGAGTTCAAATCCTGCTCCCACTGCAAGCAAGTCTTAGCTGCAACATGTGGGTTTGCTCCACACTGAAGAGGGCAAACCAGCCGTTGGTTTGGATCAGTTCCAGAGAGTTGGTTTGCTCAGATGGCGAGAAGTCAGGGGATGTGATCAGTACTAGGCGAATTGAACTACTGCGGGTTTCAACCTGTCCCAACAGTATTCCTCCCTAGTGCTCCACATACATCACGACCATCTTGGCAGGAAGCCATTACTAAGCACACCTGGCATCGTTCACCTTGTGCCAGCAATTTCCAGAGTCCAAAATTAAAGTGCTCATCAGCTCAGAAAAGTGATGGTTTAACAATGGACTCCTGCGACTGGAATAGGTGCCAAATATTTATATTATCTTATATATATTATCTCTCAGTGACTCCAGATTAAACATGTGACATTTGCAAGTAAAGGGATAGGGGGGTTTGTTCTGCAGATTCACCCACGGCTTCAATTTCCTTCTGGTATCACCTGCAATCAAGAGTCTGTGGCTTACCTTTTGCCTTCAGTGACATGCATGCTGTCATCACTGCATCACTGTAACTGATGGATTGCCATTTAGGTTTTAAGCGCCAGATTTGTACAGATCCTTAGGAACCCTCAAATGCTTATAGGTGCCTAGTGGGAATTTCTGAAGCACCACTGGGTTAGGTGTACATGGGTGCGATGGAACATCCCATTAGGTGCCAATCTTTGGCACCTTTAAAAGTCAGGCCCTAAGTTGAAAAGCATTTCAGCCTGGCCTGAGGGACACACTTCAGGGTTTTGCCAAATCAAATCCTTGGTAAGCAATGTTGACAATACTGCACAAGACAATATAGGCTCCCCCCAGCTCATTCTCTCTCACCTGTGGTAGCTCCATAGCCATACCAGGTGCAGAGAGTAAAGAAGAGGGGATGGCTGTCCATGCTTTGAATAGATCAGAGTTGAAGCCACACAGGAGGAACTCTAACAAGTAAGAAGAGGCTGTTTTAATCAGGTCACTTAGAGCAGAACTGCCCTCTAAAGTCCAGGACCAATCCAAGAAATGCGCCTTCTCATCTGCTCCAAAACATGTTCCTTATGTTGCTGGCCCCCATCTCAATGACATGCCCACGGGCTCCTATCCGAGCACTGTAACCTGTAAATATTCTCCTGGGCCCCAATCCAGGAGCACTTAAGTCTACCCCTGCTTAGCAGAACCCTTAAACACATGCCTAATTTGAAGCATGTGCTTAGTTGGGTGCGTTGCTGAACAAGAATGCACGGCTCAAGTGGGGGTTAGGATATCAACCTTAGGGGTTTGGGCTGGTTCCCCAGATTCCTCTCCCATGCCAGTGGTGTGCCTTTCAGATCCATTTTCCCGGGGTGCATCGGCCACATGGTTCCAGCTAAATCCCACTTTGTTATTTTCTGCTCATGTTGCTAATCTCTGTTGTGCTCCTCCCAAATTACTATCATCCGAGAGCTGCATCAGCTTGTTGTTTACTCCCTCTCCAAGATCATTCATAAGATGCCTCCCAAATGCCTTTAATAGAGAACTATGCACTGTTTGGCAACACACCCATGTGTGATGTGCCAGAGAGAGAGTAACTCTGTCGGTACAGGCATAACTGTGTGCTGAACATGGATACATCTGTCCTTGTTTCAAAATTTCACAGCCCCCATAAGAACAATGCCTCAACAAATACCTCAGTAGGAAATGCCTGTTTGCAGAGAAGAGTCGGTGGGTCTCATTGACACCCCAGTGAAAGCAACAATCCGAACTGGCTGAACTTTGCAGGCTGAACCCTAGTCAGATGGCTGGAGATCTCCGACATTACTGTAGTGGCTAGAATTGCCAGCTGAGCTTACAGCCTGGTAGTGCTAGGTGCTGTACATAGCACACAGTGGGAGTCCCTGCCCCAAAGAGCTTACAAGATAACAGAGACATAGAAGGAAGCAGCTTTCCCAAGGTCACACAGTACACCAGCGGTAAAGCTGGAAACAGAGTCCAACTTTCCTGCACTTCAGGGTTCTAGCCCCTGGACCGTGCTCTCTCTCAAGCTTAGTGCACAATTTACGCTGACGCTACCTGTGCCGCATCTCTTATCTGGATAGAGCAAGATCATTATGCTCCCCTGGTAGCCTTCAACCAAGGACCTTTCACCAGACCTAAAAATCAAAGCAATTAAATCAAAAGAGTACATCCGTGACAAAGCTGTGATGGTGCCCGCTAGTTAAAATGAGCCAATATTTATCTTCAGCAGCACAAGTCCCAAAGATTACAGCTAGGGAGACCAGATAGTGTAAAAAATCAGGATGGGGGTGGTAGGGAGGCAGTGGGCATCTGTATCAGCCAAAGCTCCAGATCTTGGGACAGCCTAGTTAAAGGTGCAAGGGGAAAACATCAGGTGCTTTATAACAGCGGTTCTCAACTTTTTGCAGGTCATGACACACTTGGTGGCATATGGGGACCCTACATAGCACACCAGCCCACCAATCCCAGGCCAAATACAGCCATCTTCCCAGCTCTCTGTGGCACATTTTCCATTGTGTGGTGATACAATAATGTGCCCCGACACCATGGTTGAGAACCACTGTGTTACAGAATCTTTGCCTAGCACCTGAGAAGTACAGTCAGCCGTGGAAGGTCTCAGAGCTTACAGAGAAAGATCGCCCAGGCTTGGCAGTGCAGGGATAATTGTTACACATGAGAAATATGCCCGGCCTCACAGAAGCCTGCTAGGCATAGAGATGAAAATCGAAAAGAGGCCACCCCAATCACTGCAGCAAGCCCACCAAGCTCTATTTCTATCTTGTCATTACAGTTTCTGATTCATAAAGGTTCTTAGCCACATGCTCCCTTCTAGCACCTGAGTGGTTCAATATCACCCACCCTCTGCCTCCTAAAATCAGGAGTCAGGCCCCCACAGTCATGAATATGGCTTAAAAAGAAGCTGTTGGAGTTTTTAAAGCAATTGAGTATTTTAATTGCCAGCAGGTTTCTGAGCCCTGGGACACACTGGGGTCATGTTCTCAAGCTTTTCCTTGCAGCATGGAAGACCTGACATTTCCTTCTGTTTGCAAAAGAAAGCTGAGCAGTTCACCTAATCCCAGGACTCCAGGCACTGAGGTTTTAAGAGAAGAGCCTATTGTCATAAAAGCCAGCAACAAATCCCACTGGATTACTTGTGTACTTAAACTTGGACAGGTGCAATTAAGACGTGAAGTAAATTGGTCCAAATTTATGATTTGTATGACAGTAGCACCCAGAGACTCCAGTAATGGGAGCATCTTTATGGTGGATGCTACTCAGGCATACAGTGAGAGACAACCCTTTTGCTCTATTTGAATTTACATGTACAGACAAACTATACAGATATACAGAGAAAGAGAGAAGCAAATGTTTTGGCCTGAGAGTTAAAACCCAAAAAGGAGCATCAATAGAACACATTCTGAGTAATTAATATTTTCAGCTCTTCAGACATTGTCTTTGACAAAGTGGGATATTCTCCCACGAAAGCTCATGCAATAAATAAGTCTGTTAGTCTTTAAGTGCCACAAGACCCCTTGCTTTTTTTGCTTTACCAGACTAACACAACTGCCCCTTTGGAACTTGTCTTTTTCCTCTGTGTTTGTACAGCACCTAGCATAACAGGGTTCTTCCTGATCAATGACTGACGCTCCGAAAATACAAATAAATAATAGTAACAACACACAGGACTTGCATAGCATTTTTCAGTAACTGATCTCAAAGCATTTTACAAAGGTGGGTGGGAAATATTTCTCCACATTACAAAGGGGAAACTAAGGCAAAGAGCCATGTGACTTGCCCAAGGGAGTCAGTGGCAGAGAATTCAGGTGTCCTGACTCCTAGTCTGAGGCACTGTCCATGGGGCTACTTGCACAAAAGGCTGAGACAGGGAGCAGGCAGCATGGGGGAGAAAAAGCTCACACAGGGTAGGAGGTTAGCCAGGAGTATCTGGTAGGAACACAATGTGGGAATGGAGGGCAATTACAGCAATCCGTAGATTATGTGCAAGCAAAGACACAGCATCTGAATAGCTGCTTATCCCAGCTTTAGAGGCTCCTGTTGACATGCCACAGGAGATGGGTTGACTTCCCTAAGGATCCACCAAGCAGCCCTTCATCCTGAAACAGCAGCAGCCCGCTTTGCTTGGAGAGCCCTGGCCCCAGTTCACTAAGGTTCTTAACCTTGTGCCCAGTTTTGAGCACTTTGGTGGGGACTACACACGTTTGTGTTCAGGCTGCCACTGCTGAGATGACAGAAAAACTGCCCGATGGCCACCTGCCCACCGACAGAAAGCATCCTAGTGCTGACAGTAGCTAATTATTCCCCAACACCTGGGGCCACACCCTGCTTGCCTGGTCACCTAGCCAGGAGCTCCTGCCTTTCACCCCAGGAACCCCTACATCCACCTCATCCAGGATTCTCAGCCTTCAACTGTGGCCCCTACTGTCCCTCCTCAGAGCCCCTGATGCATGCACACCTTGCTCCTTACCGTTCCCTGCTGGCAAGCCTTGAATCCATCCTGCTTCCCAATCCCCAGCGCAAAGAGGAGCTGCAGCATCAATTTCAGGGGGTCATGGATCTAGCTTGCAGAATGCGACCCCCGTGCTGGTCAACTCCAAGCCATGTGAGGCGTGCAGCAGTTCCCAGATCGTTGCTCGCACATATGTGGGCACAGCTAAAAGGGAGTGTTGGTCCCACATGAAAAAACCCAGCGTATTCAATTTTTTTCCACCAGTAACCAATGCAAGAACCGGCAAGGCTGGTTACAAACCAGCCAGTTGGCAACCCTCATTTGAAGGTAGGTTAACACTTGTTGAATACAGTCATTCACACACAGTGTTGAAATGATTTGAATCATAAACGAGTCTTATCAAAAAAGAATATCAGCATTGCTCTGGTACGTGTTATAAGAGCGCACGAGTTAATAACATCTGCACATGGGTGTGTCCCAGTGTGCCACTCAACAGGGCCATTCGCCTATGAGAATTCAGTCCCACCCTTAAGATCTCCAAAATGTTGCCTAAATAAGGAGGTTGAAGATCTCATGGCAGAACCTTGGATCTTGGCTACCAGAACCCGCAGGGCACATGGGGTCAAGTGCTGGGGAGAGAACAGGCCAATTCAACTACTGAGGGTGCAAAACAGTTTTCAAATAGTCACAACAAACCAGACATTCAATAAATAGATCTCACTGCCTCCTTTGTGAGGTCCACGTCTTGCTTATGGATCCAAGAATGTCTTTGCACTGAGAAAAAGACAGTGAGAGTCTGAGTCTTTGCACTGAGACAAAGTTCATCCAAGCCTGGGCACTACCTGTATTGCTATATGGGTCACAAACCCAGCACCTCTTACAGGCACTCGACATGTGGCAAGAGACATACCATGTGCATGGCCAGCGCCAGTTCCTGAGCATAAAGTAGATGGACTCTGTACAAAATGACAGTCTCACAAAGACCCGCTCTTCCTCAAAAATTCCCCAGCACACTGTGCTCTAAAATCCTCCATCAAAAGGACAAAGGCGTGGCTCCTCTGACCCTTATTGGCAACAAGGGTGGATTGTAGACTCATATCTGGCTTCTTGTCCACCATAACCCTCAGGTCTTTTTCTGCCAAACTGCTGCCCAGCTAGTCAGTCCCCAGTCCGTAGCAGTGCATGGGATTCTTCCGTCCTAAGAGCAGGACCCTGCACATGCCCTTATTGAATCTCATCTGATTTCTTTTGACCCAATCCTCTCATTTGGCAAAGTCACTCTGTAGCCTGTCCCCACCCTCCAGCATACATACCACTCCCCCCAGCTTTGTGTCTGCAAATTAGCTGAGGCTGCAATTCACGACCCTCCAGACCATTAATGGAGATCTTGAACAACACCCACCCCAGGACTGACCTCCGGGCACTCCACTTGTTACCAGCTGGATCATCACCCAATGATGACCCTTTTTAAGCCCCACCTTCACGACATACCTCATGTAGACCCCGCCCACCAAAGTGGCCTACTTGATCAATTTCCAAAGGGATAGCCATGTTAGTCTAGTCCAGCAAAAACAAAACAAAACAAAACAAAAAAATAAAACCAAGGAGTCGTGTGGCACTTTAAGACAACAGATTTTCTCCCACGAAAGCTCATGCGAAAAATAAATGTTAATCTTAAAGTGCCACATGACTCCTTGGTTTTTTTTCTTCCCCTACTTTATCAAGCCAGCAGAAGCCAGAGCCAGCAAACAGGGCCTCTGTCCTGCAGCGAGGAGCAGCTGCCAAACAGCTGCCCTCTGCTGAATCCTCTCTTCCCCATTCGTGCGACAGGGATAACGTGCCTGGCACAAAGGCGTCAGCATCGCTGGAGCAAGAGCTGTTTATGGCCTCCTGCGTTCCTCTGCCACATTCCATATGCTCTCTCTTGGCACTGTCCCTTCCCACCAGGCCTGCCGAGCTGCTAAGCCTTAGAAATGTGCTCTTAATAAGCCAGTGCCACTTAGGCCAGGCAGCAGCTGCCCTGCTAAACAGGAGCCAACCACTTTCAGGAGGCTGACATGCAGGGAAGCTACTGAAGTTAAATCTTCCTTTGCATGCATGAAGAGGAGATGGCGCCTCGTGCCAGCATGTGACAGAACACGTGAGTGTGCACAAGAGGTGGTGAGTTGGGTATCCAGGTGAGGGCGTACACACTGAGCCCTAGTGACATTCTGCTTTATAGCCTGGAAAGAGCTTCCCTAGTGCCCTGCTCAAAGGGGGTTGTAAGAATCACTTATGGAAATTGAGGGCTTTCTTGGGACACTGCAAGTAACAATTCCAGCATACAAAAGTGGCTAACACCTCTGCTTAACATGCAGAAGGTCCTGGGTTCAATTCCCAGGGGGTTGGACTCGATGATCTCACGAGGTCCCTTCCAGCCCTATGATTTGATTTGATTTGATTTGATTTGACTGCATGGCCCCCTAAGCCCCCCTCCACTGCCCACACCAATCAGCAACAAACACCTACATCTCCACTACAGTGAAGATACAGGACCATCATCTGTTAGCTCAGCTGGCCACACTGATTTACAGTATGTCTACACCACTCAATTAACCCAGGCTCTTATCCAGCTGTTAACATCAACCTCCCCCCTCACCCCCATCCACACAAAAGGGCCTCTGATCCAGACTGGAGGTGCTTTAAAGCCACATATGCTGACCCAGCAGCAGATCGGCTCAAACCAGGCTCTGCTTTTATGTAGACTGAAACCCTGCTTTGCAGGCAGAGCACAAGGTAAAGCACTCCAGTATTGATGGTCCTCCAGTACCCTTCCCACAATGCCTCCTGAAGTGGAGACAAGTTCCACCCCCCAGTTGATCGGGAGGGTCTCGGCCCAAAGGACAATGGAATCTGTCCTCAGACACACCCCGGCAAGGGCAAAAAGAGTGAGGGCAGAAAGAGCAGATGTGACTTTGCTGTGCGGATGGTCACATCCAGGTGCTAGGCTAACCTGCCTGCTCAGACTTAGAGGCCATTATGGCCTGGCTGTAGGCTATCTGTGCAGAACAGTCATAGCCCCATACAGAGCCACCTTCTCCATGTCTCTGCCACTCGTGCAGCCATTTGCACGTGTGATGCAAGTGCAAAGTGTGTGTAAAATGTTCCCACTCCGACTGGGTAGGGTGCTGCACTTGCTTTACACTGAGGTAAATGCCCACTCAATACCAGAGAATGAGCCCCATGAGCACAGGGGTGGGACTGTGCACAGGTTTACTGGGTGCAAATGGGGACAGTATGTATGGCACAGGCTGAGTCTCTTCATTTGCTTCATCTATTACAGCAGGATAGTACACTTCTTTAACAGGAATTCAGTGTCATTCAATGGAACTCGCCCTGCAGGGCAGGCAGAAACCAGAGGACAGCCGAGGTGAAGCTCAGCAGCATCCTCAGAGTGCTAGCCCTGCACCATCACCATGTCTGGTCCATCAGAGATCCCCTCGGCCTTTCCATACCACTGAACAAGAAGCCAGGGAAGAGGGCACCATGTATCTTCAGGAGGAACTGTAATGCTTCTCTAAAGGATAGTTAAGATACAGTGAGGCCCTCTTTGAGCAGCAGGACCACTGTCTATAGTGTGGCGCAGAGGCCACGTTTGGCTGTGACTTCAGGAGAAGTTGCAGCAGCAGTCGTGCACAACAGAGAGAGAACATGGACCCATAAACACAGGACTAGAGCCCTGCACACTAGCAACTCTGCTGCTCTGGGGGCGTGAGGGGAAGCTCAGCTCCATGGAAGATCCTCAATCAAAAGCTGGGGCCTAAGAATTCTCTCAGCCTTAACTGGAGCAGAGCCACTGTTTCACTGTAACATGCAAATTCGCATGCAAAGAGGACACCGGAGCACTACAGAAGGTCTTAGAGAGCATCTGTGTTGCTCCAGCTAGAATGCTAAAAATAGCACTTGAGCCCCAGCTGCTCAGGTGGGGTTGGACTCAGGTGGCTGGCCCAAGTCATGACCCAACTGTTATTTCTAGTGAACTAGTTTGAGCAGAGCTGGTGTGTGTACATCCACCTATGTTGGGAACTACACCTTGAAGCTGCGGTGTGAAGAGAATCTTGCAGTCATTCTGTAGGTACGTCTATACTGATGGCAGCAAATTCACCACCATCAGTTCGCCCTTCCAGGAGTGGATTGCAGCGAGCATGAACTCTTTGAGCCGCTCCCAGAAGCTGAACACAGAAGTCCTAAGGGTCAGGGGGTGTAGGGGAAAGCCACCTGCAAGCGACTTGTGGTCGGCTCTCCCTTAATGTGTAATGGTGGCTTAGGAAGCTGCTGCAGTTTGTGCAAGGAATTTTATGTTCCTTGCGTAAATGGTGGTTGACTGCTACCAAAAAAGCCCCAAGCATAGACTAGGGCTGTGTGTATCTACACGGCAGTCAAGAGGTGTGAGAGCAGCACCTGTAGATGTAACTGTGCAGTGAAGCCACGGCTGCCAGAGAATGAGCCAAGGGTTCTGGGTGGACGAGGTTAGCCCATGCTAGTTAAATCAAAGCTGCAATCACATCTCCCAACTGCAGTGAAGACATGCTTTCTGTAACTTAATAGGGAGAAACCCTCCTATTTGCATTTCCCCAGTACCCAGCCTCTCTCAGATCTGGATTCAGGGTTCCACATGAGTTAAAGTTTCTGGGGACACACAGGAGAGGGATCAAAAGCTGCCCCCCAAAATCTATTAGAAAACAAATAAGCAGAGGCTTTGCTCCAGTCCCCATTAAAACTTAATGGAGCTCCAGCTTAAGTAAAAACAGCTCCTGTATTTTATAGAGCAGGTTTAGAGGTCAGTGACTGCCAGCAATAAATATCCCATGCCTTTCCAACAAGCCTGAAGAGGCCACAGCCAAGAAGAGCATTAATAAAGGCAAAGAAGCCACCAAATGCTGTGCAGAAGCTCATTTCCTGCACAGAGATTCAAGCCCTTGATCCTTTTCCAAACAGCCTCACTGTGCACACACCAGCTCATCAAAAGCGGGAATGTCAAAGCAAGGCATGTTGACCCAGTGAAAATAGATCTGGACAAGAAGGGGCTGGTGTTCTCTCATTCACTAAGCTGTATAATTTGTTATATCCCCTGGGCTAGATTCTCAGATCTTGTAAATTTGTACAGCTCCGCTGAAATCATGCTCAACAGTGGTGTGTGGAAAACTGTGCTAAAAAGACAAGGTCTCTCTTTAAAAGTTAGGAGTTTATTAGGTCCTCTTGCAGGCTTGGGGCTCTGTAGGGAAATGTGGGCTCTGGATTTTCTAGAGGCAGTCTGCTAAGAGTCAACAGAGAGCAAAGCAGGAGTGAATTCTGCTTTTCTGTCTTAGAGAGCAGCCTGCTTTGTCCCCCTCTGTTTGTGTTAGGGTTCTGGATTCTCAAATGTAAACGAGTGTCAAATTGTCACCTTCCAGAAAGAACAGGTATTGTTTTCATCTAACTTCTCTAGGCATATGCCATGAAAACAACAATGAAATGCATCAGCTGGGAACTGGGGCCTATTTCCTTTCCAAGTCAATGGTAGGAGAACTTAGCTTGATCTAATTTAAAGCCCAATCAGACAAAGTGAAATTGATGCCTGAGCAGAAGGACAGCACGCTGCCTTGTTCAAAATTTAACATTATTACTTTTGAAATTGCTGTAGCATTTAGAAGCTATGCAAGACTGCATTGTCCTAGGTGCTGTACAAACACAAAAAGAAAAGACAGTTCTGACCTCAGGAAACCTAGGCTCTAAGTAATTTCTGATCCTTGTCCCAGCCCCCTCTCCACACGAGTGAATTTCACCTGCACTTCAATTGTGAGACCTCAGTTCATGCTGTAGTGAGAGAGCAACTGGGATGAGACAAGCAGAGAAAGTGAAAGGATAAGGAATTATACATCCATTTTATTCACTTTTCTGGGTTTATAGCCTTAAAGGGGCAGTTTTTCCATACTTTTCTCTGCATTGCAAGGGCTAGAAATGTCCATTTTTCAAAACTGCACCACAGTTTCATGGAACCCCAGGACTCCAGAAGCTTGGGATTTAAGAAAAACACCAAATATTATGAGACTTACAAAATGACCCAACCTGGACTAGCAATACCACTTCCCATTAGCTAGATGACTTAAAAAAAAAATCAGGGTCAGCTTTAAGCCACCATCAAAAACCCTACAGTGTTTCCGCATCCAGGGTGGACAAAATCGGCTCACAGCTAGGCACCAGCAATTTTACTTTTGGTCACCAGAGGGCACTCTTGCATTACATTTCAGCAGTGGAACTAGGCAATAGACTACTAAAACGGATCACCATGGTGACCAGAAACTTAGATTTGTCAAGGCCTGTTCCACACACTGGAGTGAAACATCAGCTACCAATGAATTTCCAGATTGGAACAAACACAGAAGGAGTCTCTTTTGCACTATTTGCCTGGCTGCCACTCTCACTCTGAAGTGAGGATCCATCCAGAGCAAGGCTGAGACAGGTTATTATCCAACATATATATTGTAATAGTGCCTAGAGACCAACCAGGTGAGTCCCATTGGGCTAGATGCTGTACAGATGTATAGAAAAGGGCATCCCTGCTCAGAACTGCTTATAACCAAGGGACAGATTTTCAAAATAGTTCAGAGACATATTTTTCAGGTACCCCACAGCTGAGGCCAGCGTTTTAGCTCCCAACATGCCAAAATGTGCCACCATGTAGAGAAGCTGTGCCAGATGAGAACCTTTTCCAGTGTAACAGAGAAATGTGGTGGATGAGGAACCTTATGGCCTGACCCCAGCTATTGATTAATATCCCATTGTCCCCTAGTGACCTGTGTTACATCCAGGGGTAGGAGACTAGAGCCATTCACAAGCCATCCATCCAATATATTCAGGTTTCCACCATTTTATTGGGAAAGCATCACGAATAATTATCTCCATCAAGAGCTGCTATACATGTGGCCATCTGTAAGATGGCCTTCCTCATGAATTCTCCCCCCAGAAATCATTCCAAGCTTGGCAGCTCTTTGGGGCAGAGACCTGTAGTGTTTTGGGTAACCTTAGGTCATTGGGGTTGCCATAGTGATAGTGGGAAGGAAAATGCCCATCTTTCTGCTTTGTGTTTGTACAGCACCTAGCACAATGGGGATTTGGTCCATGGCAAGGATTCCTGCATAGTGCCACAAATAATAAATGATGATAAAGTACAAACTCATGGCTACCGTGGCCACAAGAAAATAAGCACAAATAGGCTTGGCAGAATTCAATTAAAAAAAATACTTTCAAAAATACTTAAGTTTATTTTATATCTTTTTCTATCTATTTCCATTTTTACAGTTGCATCAAATTCTGGGGGGTGGAGAATTACTTAATGGCAGTTGACAGAGAGTCAAAAAGTTCAAGCTTTATAAACAGCACACAAACTGCCAACATCACATGTCAAAACATACAGAGTAAATATCCCTAGATCAACAAATCATGCCTGTTTCTACTTTTCTTTCATTAGTCTGTTTTTAACCAGCCCAATTCAAACATTAAAAATCACTGGATTTTGACTGCACTCACCGTTGTTTTAGCCGCCGTGGTAGCAGGCTATTAGTGAGATGAGATGGGGGAGGTACAGTAGCACCTCAGAGCTACAAAGACATCAGGAATGGGAATTTTCCAGAGGAGTAGCTGTGTTAGTCTGTGTACAGAAAAAACAATGAGAGTGAAATAGCACCTTAAAGACTAACAGATTTCTTCAGGCATAAGCTTTCATGGGCTCCAGCTCACTTTGTCAGATGCATCTGATGAAGCATGTTGAAGCCATGAAAGCTTAAGCCCAAAGAAATCTGTAAGCCTTTAAGCTGCCACAGGACTCTTTTTGTTTTATCAGGAATGGAAGTAGTTGGAAACTCTGAAATGTTCGTAACTCTGAACAGAACATTGGGGGCTCTTTCAAAAGTTCACAACTGAACATTAACTTAATACAGCCGTGAAACCCTGCTATGAAGAACAAAAATGTTGCCTTTCCTTTTTTTCTTTAATAATTTATGTTTAACACAGTACTGTATTGTATTTGCTTGCTTGCCCCCCCATCCCCCCCAATAGTTGCCTGATTAGTTATTTCTGGATCCAAATGAGGAGTGTGGTAGACTGGCCAGTTCGTAACTCTGGTGTTCGTAACTCTGTGGTCCCACTATAGTACCTTTTAGTGGACCGACTTCTGCTGGTGAGAGAGACAGTCTTTCAAGATGCCCCAGAATTCTTCTTCAGATCTGGGTGTTGCCTGTAATTAGCTCTCAGTCAGCATGTGTCTACCTGTACATTTCAATGATTACCACTGGAAATATATTTTCATCCGCTAATGTGCTATCATGTGTGGTGAAAGTGAAGTTGACTGACATTCACCAATACAAATCTAATCCTCATGCCTCTCAACACGGGGCCCTCCTCCTTCATTTCAAGACAAATCTCACTCTCCTTGTCCCTGGCTCCTGCATGGCAGTAGCCCATCAAAAGCCTCTAGTCTAGCCTTACAGAGAAAGATCTCCTACATCTCAAAAACAGAGCTGATCAATGACAGCAGCGCTCTGAGGACTACGTTTATTTAGATGAACTAGCCAAGGCAGTATCACTGCAAATCAAAGAGAATCCCGTGGCCAGATCCCCCGTGAAACGTTCCCTTTGGATGCGACTTTGATGCAGCATGGAGGGCTTGGAGCCGAAGGCAGCGTGCTGCCAGCCCATATGCGAATAAGGGGAAGCATCCCAGTTGCACATTCAGCATGTGGGCTTTGGTTTAGACAAGTAATGAGAGAGTCTGCAGCGACTGGAGAGAAAAAAGAAAAAAAAAAAACCCCAACAACTAACAGTTGTGGACTGGGCTTCAGTAGCCTCAAATCCTTGCATCAGAGACTATGTCAGCAGCGGACTCCTACTGCTTACTGCCTGCATCCTCCTTTTCCTTGCCTGTCTCAACCCGCAGCCTATGCCAAGTCAGATGGAATGGCTAACTATCCCTATGGCTGGACGAAAACTGTTTTTGTCCAAATTAATTATTATTTATATTACTGTAGCGTCTAGACATCTGAACTGGAATCAGGGGGCATGCTGGGACTCTACACAGACCCCCTAGGAAAGCCCTAAAAGCATACACTGTGTGGCTGTACAGCACCTAGCACAATGTGGCCCTGGTCTCAGCTGGCACTCCTACGCACTGCTGAAAACAGCAATAGGCATCAAGGGCATGCAGACTGAAGCATCTGACAAAGTGGGATTTCCTCCCAAGAAACCTCATGCAAAAAATAAATCTGTTAGTCTTTAAGTGCCACAGGACTCCTTGGGTTTTGTGGTTTGTTTGTTTTTTTTTGGGGGGGGGGGTTATTTATTTATTGCCAGACTGAAGGTCCCATCTCTTGCAATCTAGAAATTAAGCATGTGCCCAGCTGTGCCAGAATTCTCATGCTGCAGGAGGCTGGGGTGACATTTGCATCCCAGAAGCCTGTTTAAACTAAGGCTTGGTCTACACTTAACTTGAAATTTGGCAGCAGTCGACAGGAGTTACACAGGCTACACAGAGTAGCTTGCATGACTCCCATCAACTTCGTAACTCCTCTGCTACAAGGTGCCTTCACTGCACCTTGCCCAACAGTAATGCAGTTCATGCCACAGTGCTACACCACTTAAGGGGGTGGTTTTAATGCGTCGACTTCAAAATCGATTGAGCAGGTCTTTGCTGATTGTTCATTTGATCCAGAAATATTGATCTGACAGCAGCAAATTTGCTGCCAGTAATGAAGAAGTACTCTGAGCAATTTACTCAAAAGTGAAGGTGAAAACAGGAATTGTGCTTCCAATCCGGACCTTGCAGGGAACTGTCCATTGAGGCAGGTCAGGAACACCTCAGAAGATGCATGCATGAGAAGGACTGAGATGCAAGGACCCCTCCACCTTTTATGGGGTAGAAGACAAAGGAACGCAATCCAAAGAGGACTTAAAGCCGGATTCAGCTTCCCAAACAAGGATCTCTGCACCTGGATACAACATTCAAACTTCCTCCTCTCAAACTTCCTTCTCATTCCCTCTATGAAACAGACACTGCACTGAGCTGTCAGAATTTAAGCCTTTCTCTAGCATTTACCCAGGTTACTTGTTTGGCATGTCCATGGGCACTTAGACCATGTCGCAGCCCCTCCTGTTACAGAGATGCAGTGTAAACATGCCTGCTAATGCCCAGCACCGAGTGGAACAAGGGCAGTTTTCAATCCAGAAGCAGATATGTAAATTATGAGGCCAGAAAACCACCACGATGCTCAAGACTTCCTGCACCGCACAGGCTACGCAACTTGCTCACAATAATAATTTAGTTGGGGCTGGTCCTGCTTTGAGCAGGGACTGGACTAGATACCTCCTGAGGTCCCTTCCAGTCCACATCTTCTATGATTGTATGAATTCCTGGAGCAGGACTTTTAGAAAAACATCCAATCCCAATCTAAAAATGGCCCATGATGGAGACTCCACTGCAACCTTGGTAAATTGCACTATGGGCTAATTACCCTCACTGCTGAAAATGTACACTATTTTTTCCACTCTGAATTTGGCTAGCTTCAAATTGTCCAGCCACTGGATCATGTTATGTCTTTCTCTGCTAGATTGTATAACGAGGAAAGAAAGGAGCATTTTTAATGAGGGTTTCATAATAGCAGCTGTCTGAAAGTCGCTCAAGGGGCAGAAAGGTTAGCGACAGCTATGGCAGGAATGGATTAGTGGGCAAAAGGCAGATGAGATCAATAGAGCATGATGAGTGCTATTTAGTGACATCAGAAATAAGTTCATTTAACCCACTGATATCATAACCACAGCATCTGCATTAGAAGTGCAAAGAGTGGGGCTGGGATTTTCAGGAATGGTTAGTGACGTTGGGTGCATTTTAAAGAGAATGGGTTTTCAAAGGAGCGTGTAGTTCAACGCTTTCTGAAAAATTGGGACCCTTTAAGAGGTCTCATGTTGAGTGCCCCAAATCACAAGACACTTCCAGCAACCTTGTCTGGGATGATTTAGTTAGAGTTGGTCCTGCTTTGAGTAAGGAGTTGGACTAGAGGACTTTCTGAGGTCCCTTCCAACCCTCATCTTCTATAATTTTATCAACCGTGGCTAAGGCATGCAGGTAAAAGGGAGCAGGCTGGTCACGTGTTTAAGAACCTAGCCAGAAAGTCAGAACTGGGGATCTGTTCTTGGATCTTCCAGACTCACTAAATGAGTTGCTTCACTTCCCTAGGTCTCAGTTTCCACACCTGTGAAATGGGAATAGCATTTCCCGCCCCTGCAGGGCATGTGGTGCAATTAACCACATTAACCAATGCAATACTGGGATGATGGGCATCATAGAAAAGCCTATGAACATCCGTAACCCGCTCATCTCTTCTGTAACCCATTCACAGAATTAGGTAGGAAGCCCTGAGACCACAGTGCGCCCCGGCAGCCTGTCTGACCACACTCGTGCTGAAGGATCGCTCCTACCTTTGCCAACTGCCTCCTGCCCTGTTCTCAGCTCAGTATTTACTGACATTCCCCTGCCCTTGCTCTGCTCCCCAGCTCACCCTTCTCTGGAATTTCTGTTTTTCCTCTCCATGTTGCAGACGCTACTGGAGATAAATACATCAAGTGCAGCATGGCTGATTAGCTCAGGCCACGTCTACGCTAGTGAGCTTCCTGCTTCAAGACCGCTCACATAGCCACCCTATGCCAACCGGAGAGAGGACTCTCGTGAATGTAAAAACCACCCCTAGGAACAGCAGTAGATGTTCTGTGCACACTACCATGTATGCCGCCAAAACTTACGTCACTGAGGGGGCGTGTTTTTCTCATGCCCCTGAGTGACATAAATTTTGCCAACCTAAAAGGCAGCATGGAGAGGGCAGGAAAGCTAGATGAGGGCACACAGCTAAAACTATTGGTTATGATTTATTGTGTGTATTATTGTAGCAGCCGGCAGCACCAGTCATGGATCGAGACCCTGCTGTGCTAGGTGCTGTAAAAATACTGAAGAAAAAGACCCTCCTGGCCCCAAAGACCTTTTAAAGCATTGGAACTGCAGGTTGCCAGACACATGGCAGGACAGGATTCATTACACATGTGGCACTCAAGTCACCCGAGGGTTGGGAAGCACTGATTGGTGGACAATAAAAAGACATTGCGATCGCTGGATCACAATGGAAAACTGCTAGAAAATAATTTTTACAATGCACCGAGAGACTTGGGGACAGATTTTCAGACTCACTAAGTTTGACATGGCACCATGAGGTCAGTGGACTAATGCTAATTTGCATCGCCTGAGCACATGGCTCTAAGCGTTTTGATCAAACATCCCCTTAAACATTTTTCCTGAAAAGCCAACCCCTGCTAAAGTCATCAGATTTGGTGCTTGCATTGTGAGTCAGCACCCATGCCTAATGCCACTGGTATTTCCTAACCTTAAACGTTAAGTAACCAAAATGCCTGCCACTCGCAATCACCATCTGCGGTGCGTGTTATCTGCGGGAGTGGGTACTAGTATGGAGCGCCTTGAAATCAGTGCTTTGTGCTTGTCGCTCCACCTACTGGAAACTTCTTGCTTAACAGGGCAATATCGCTATATTAGTGTGGTTACTTTTGGCCAGGATATTTGAAAGAAATATAAAACCGCAAGAGTGAAAAAAACTCTGACTCACGTTAAGTTCAATCAACCAACCAGCCAGTCCACCCATCTGCAGTGCAGTTGAACAAGCAGGGTTGAGTCTACGTCCCAAGGGAAGGGAGGAAGAAGAGAGAGAAATCACAGTTTGGGTGAATCTTGCATCCCTCCCTCCCCCCACCCTTTCTGACAAGATTACCACCCTAAAGACTCTGTGCACAGCGTAGCGAGCCCAGCCTGAATTTCTGGCAGTCATTCATTCACCACCTTGAGCCTCACAGTCATTCGTGAATGTCATTCGGGATATGAAAAGCTGTCAGAGCAGAACGGGAGTGACCGAGGCTCCCTGCAGCAAATGACTGCTTAAGGCACAGGGCCATTATAAAATCAGGACCTGGCCCTTCTACACCTGGGGTCAGCAAACATAGTCCTTGCTCGGAAGTATTTGCAGGATCAAGCCCTTTATTAGTCAGGCAGGCTTTCCGATCCAATCAGAATGTGACTTGCTTGCTTCATTCTGCTGGGAAACTGGGATTGTTTTGGAGAAGGTTCAAAACGTCAAACCCATGTTTTGAACTCTTAGCTCTCTGTCTTTCCCCAGTCCTCACATGCAAGATTTCCCCTGAAGTGAACAGGAGTTTGCATGAGTTGAGAACTCAGCAAAGGCCTCAGGTTCTGCCTTTTGTTTAACATTGGAAGAGCAGCAGTAATAAAATTGGCTGGTGCTACAACTTCCCCACTGCTGGTTTCAGAGTGCTCCAGTGAAATTGAAACAGCTCTTGCCTGGGAGATGGGTCTCATTAGCTCAATTTTACACACAAAGAACCAGAGATTCAGCAAAGATCAAGGCCTGGTTTTCAGAGATTTTGAGTCCTCTCACTTTCCATGGCAACAGGTGGGCTACAAGTAGGAGACAGTCTCCTAAAACAACAAGTGCCGGGCTTGATGCAGGAATCAATGGATGAGGTTTTCTGTCCCTGACCTGTGTCATGCAGGAAGCTGGACGAAACCCGTGGTTCATAAGCTTTCGTGGGTTGAGACACACTTGGTGGTGTATCGCAACACTACAGGACACACCA
The DNA here is from genome assembly GCA_007922195.1 of Podocnemis expansa. NCBI lineage: Eukaryota > Metazoa > Chordata > Testudines > Podocnemididae > Podocnemis > Podocnemis expansa. Next base: position 19,420,906 of record ML682020.1, on the reverse strand, counting down.
TCCCACCCCCAGCCATGCAGCCATCTCCCCGGCTCTCCACAACACGCTTACTACTGTGTGGCAACACAGTAATGTGTCCCAGCACAGTGGTTGAGAATCACTGGACTGAATTGTCATGATGGTACCTTCAGGCCATAAAGTCTTCGCATTGGTGAACAATTAGGTACCCGAATAAGGGAAACTGCAGGTATTCTGGGCCTCTGAAAAAGAAGGCCATAAATGAAAGCCCAAGGTCACTCAGTGATGGAACAGGAAAAAGCAAAAAAAAAAAAAAAAAGGCAAAAAAAAAAAAAAGCTTCCAACCTGACGACTTCTAGGCCAGTGGTTTTCGAACTCTTTTCCTTGGGACCCAACTGAAAAAAGTATTTATGCACCATGACCCAACAATTAAATCTTTCAGCAATCCATTGCAGTCTTTCAGTGGCAGTAGCAGGGTGTGCCACAGCCCAGTACCCGAGGGTCTGCGACCCAGTACTGAGTCCTGACCCATAGTTTGACAACCACTGTTCTAGGCTTCAGTTTGTGGATAATCTCACTTCAGTGCCACGTGGGCTTTCTTAGTAGTAGTTTACCACAACTTGGAAGTCAGATTATCTACACGGCCTGTTACATAATTGAGGACTGGGTTCAGAAGCAAAGACAGGATTTATCACCATTCCCTGCCCCCGGTGCAAACTAGCATACGCAGGTGAGGACGTAAGAAAGGCCACAGTGGGTCAGACCAACGGTCTATTTAGCCCAATATCCTGTCTTCTGACAGTGGTCAGTGCACATGCTTCACACAGAATGAACTGAACAGGCGATCCAATGATCCATCCTCTTTTACACTCTTAGCTTTTGGCAAATTGGGACACTCAGAGCATGAGACCACATTCCTGAAGAACCTGACTAATAGCCAAATGATGGACCTGTCCTCCATGACCCTATCTAGTTCCTTTTATTAACCCTGTTATGCTTTTAGCCTTCACAATATCGCTTGGCAACAAGTTCCTCAGCTCGACTTGTGCACTGTGTAAAGCAACGTTTCCTTTAGTTCGTTTTAAACCTGCTTTTTAATTACTAAGAAATCACTGAAACAACAAGCAGCTAACAACTTCCATGGTTCACTTCTTTAAACATCCCCCCAGCCCCACTAAGAGTAGAAATTTCCCTTCCCTTTGTGCACAGGTGAAACAGACCCGACAGCCCCTGCTAACCTCTGAATACAATGCCAACAATTCATATTGGGCTTAGAACCGGCTAATAAACCTTGCACGGAGGTGACAGGTCCGTGATGGCAGGCAAAGCCCAGATGCAAAGCCTTCCATTTCTTAAAATAATATTTAGACAGGACACATTTTCCCCCTAATGAGAACAAACCTTGCCACGATCAACTCTGACTGTGTTTGTGTTTCTCTGCAATGGGATTGCTTCATACTTGGAGACAAACTCCTCTCTCCAGTCAGAAAGGACTTCTTGACATTAACACCACAACATAAACTGGGGATTTCCTCCAACAGGCTGGGAAGCGGCAGACGTGCATGTGCTGAGGATATGCGGAAAGGGAACGGGGCTGGCTCCAGCTTCTACCAAGGACGCTGGAGCTGAGTCTCCACCGTAAATCCTTATTGTGACAAACCCGCTTAATGAAATTACATCCTCATCCCGATTTAGGGACGCACTTGCACCCACTTTGCGCTGGCATCAATGACGCCACAAGGTGATGGAGCACTGACTCCGTTGACTTCAGGGGGCATCGGAGCCAGAAACGTTCTCTTCCAAACTTCACTACGGTCCGTTCCCAGCGGGCTCCAGCGGCCGGACAGGAGCATCGTCCTCAGTCAAAGCTCTGATTAGGCCGCATTGTGCCCCCCGAAGGATGCCGTGAGTTTAGCTGAATCTGGCCCAGCGTGGGATCCTCCCGAGGAAGGGCTGCAGGGTAACCCGTTGCTCCAAAATTACGGGCCCGGTTCTGCCGCCTTTGCTCACAAGGAGCAGGATCTCACTGGGGGCCAGATCCAACGTCCAGGGAGCAAGGTAGAATAAAGAGGACCCCCTCAGGCCTGCAGCCCCCTTCAGCACTCGGGCCCGCGCTTAGCCTTAAGTCCTGCGTGATCCCCTCCGTGCTGAGCGAAGCACTTGAGGGGGGCTGGCTCCCTGCGCCCAGCCTAAAGTCCTTGGCCGAGGGGGTGTGCCGGAGCAGAAGCGGGATGCCAATCCGTATTCTGACTACACAACCAACCCGCCCGGTGTGAAAATGTGCAAAGCAGCCAGACCGTCCCCTGCCAGCCTGCTGCGGGGTCCCTACCTGCCTCTGGTGCCCTCGCCCCGCAGGCGCCGGGGGCCACACGCCGGCCGGGGCGAGGGGAGCACGGGGCAGCTGTGGCCCCTCGGGCTCCTCACAGGGGAGGGGAGAAGGGCGCCAGAGCCCCCCGCGACCCCTACCTCGACGCCGGGCCGCTCCAGCCTCCTCAGCCGCGTCTGCCGGCGGCTCCCAGGGGCGCGGCCCCCGGCCCCATGGCGCTCGGCTCTCCCGGCCGGCCGGGGGCAGCGGCCAGGTCCGGCGCGTCCGCCCCGCGGGCTGCCGAGGCGAGGCGAGGCGAGTCCCGGCCAGGCGGCCGCTTCTCCGCCGGGCCGGCGGCGGCGGGAGGTGATGGCGAGGGCGGGGCGGGGCGGATCTGGGCGGCTCCTCCCAGGCTCGGGTTACCCTGCCCCCGAGGTGAGGGGACCCAGGGGGGACCCCGCGGCGGGCGGGAGTTTCCCGCCTTTGGGGCCCCGGAGGCCGCGTGAGGGGCGGCCGCTCGCTGCTCCCTGTCCCCGCAACTTCTCCTCAGGCGCTGGGCGCGAAACCTGTCGTGGTGTGTGGCAGCAGCAACCACCACAAAACCCTCAGTCTGCCCACAGAATTTCGTTGCCTGCACTCCTAGGAGCACGGTTGGCCTTCTTTGTGCACGCTTCACTTGCTTGTGCGCACAAGTGTCACAACCTGTGGGCGCGCGCGCCCCTGCGGTTTAGGGGGAACGGCGCGTCCCGCCTCGGCCCACCCGCAGGCCTCTCCTACCTCCGCTCACTCCCGCCACCTCCGGGTTCACCCAGCCCCAGTGTTCCCGGCACATGTAGAGTCAGAAGCTGGGGCAGGGGGTCCCCTCCTTGGTGTTGCCACCGTGGCCCTGCGCACACATAAAGTCAATAACTCGAGGCAGGTTGTCCTGCTCCACCATTGCCCTTTCTTACAAAGTGGGTGCAGTTCACCTGTTTTACACCTGTTTCGCACCGGAGCTGCCAAAGGCAAGAGAAACAGACTGCATTGTGGTGGTGGTGCAGTGCCGGTCACCCCAGCAGAAAGCCAGAAATTGGGGAAGGATTTAGGGGATGAGAATCACCCAGGGATTGCCCGTTCCGTCGATTCCCTCTGAAACGCCCAGCATTGACCGCTGTGGGAAGGCGGGTTGCTGGGCTAGCTAGACTGTTGTGGACCCCCCCAATGGGGCAGATCTTATGAAAGATATTGCCGAATGGAAGAGGGTCGGAGAAGAGCAGCCAACATGATTGAGGGCCTGGAAGAACTCCTGTGGAGGCAGGCTGAAAAGACTTGGCTTGTTATGTTAGGAAGCAGACAAATGAAAAAACAGGATGAAAATGTACAAAATAACGGATGGCACAGAGGAGGGAGAACAGGACCTTCTGTTTTCCATAGGGGATGAGCCATGAACAAAACGACAATTTGAGAGCGATCAAAGGAAATGGCATCTCCACAATTTGTGGTTACACTGTGGAACTCACTGCCACAGGAAGTGAGTGAGGCCACATGTTTACACTGTAAAGGGGGATCAGATACTTGAGGTTACTAAGGATATCCACGCATCAGCGTTTAAGCCATCTCCAACTGTTAGAACTCAGGATGAGGTGGAATGAAAGGGAAAGGGAAACGAAAGATTTATTGTATATCTGCTGGTGGGGGTTCTGACTCCTTCCACGGTTCTCAGCCAATGTTGAAAATGGGATACAAGCTTGGCCGGACCTTGCTTTCGCTCTAGGCTGGCAACTCATGCATTGCTACTTATTGACATGCATGCACACCGGGAACTCTGTGTCCCAGAGACAGTTACTCCATAAGAGGTTGCAGGTTTGAGGCCCTGATTTCTACCTACAGCTTATTGTGTTAAATGCGGGGGGGTTGACATGCACTGTTAATGTTTTGAGAATTCTTGCTACACTTTTTAAAACAGATCTATCAGAAATTGCTGAAATTTGAAACTTGGCCTAGAGATGTCACCCCTGTTTAGGTGTATGTTGCTTAAAGTGTGTTGGGGAGGAGGCTAGGTACCTCACCAGGCCTAAGAGAAGGGTATGAATGTGAAGGAAGCAAGCCATGGAACTGGGATAAAGAGGAGACAATGAGTTCAGGGGCAGGGGTGACAACTGCTGCAGATTCCTCTCCGGAGTCCTGGAAAGATGCACAGTGTGAATTTTGCTTTGGTGTCATTTGCTGCTGTCTTGTCGCACCTGGGGTGGAAAGCAGATCAGCAGGCTACCAACTGAACTGAGCCAGGAGGGAAAACTCAAAACTGAGCAGGTGCTTTCTCCCCTTAGAAGTTCAAAAGTCTGCAGATAACTTTTGTGTACATGAGACTTTCAATTGTGCTGTAGTCCCTGCTCTTCCTGGCAGCTGGCCGGCAGCACTGACGTGGACGGGCCAGACGTTGTGGCTTCTCTGAAGGAAAGAAGCGACCAGTAGCACTGAAATTGCAGCTTTATATGTCACACTCACTGTCTTCACCAAGGCCCGTAGCTTTCTCCTGGCTTCCCTCTCCAACTCCTTCTGGCCGCTCCCCCTAGTGTTCAAGCATGTATTGCATCTGCTCACCCCTCAGAACATTTTGACTTGGGCAGCCCTGAGCACAAGGGTGGTGGCCCTTGGAGAGCTCCCACCGAGCAGGGCACCATCACTCAGACATGCCCCTCTGAGTGCCAACACCACCCTGCTGCCTCTGTGTTCCCAGGGGACAGCAGTCACTCCTGGCCTAGCTCAATAGCTGATTGCTTTCTCCTCCCGTGCTGGCTCAGCCACTCTGGCTGGAGTCTGTGGTCAGGTGCCAACCCGTTCCCCGCCCCTACACTGTCTCAGCAAGGAAATGTCCAGCAGGCAAGTGGCGCCAGTAGCCCTTCCACATCTGGATAATGGTGTCAGAGTTCTTATCCTGTGCGCAGACATCACTCAAGTCACAGCCTCTGCCTTTGCATTGGACACAATCAAACTGCCACGGATAGGCCATTCAGAAGGTACCACCAGCTCAGGGAGCAGCGTTAAAAGCATCCCCACAGAACCTGTTCTTCCAGTCCCATTTTGCAAGCTCATCCAAACCAGGCCCGCTATCCACTTTGCCACGTGGCTCTCAAGAGAGGCTGTTGAGGATGGGATCTTTGCGTGGTGTTTTCTGGGTACAGTTCTGGAGTGAGGACAAATGCAGAATTGGCTTGAATTTCCAGAAAAGAGGAGACAGCAAATACCAGTTAGAAACAGCCACAAACTTACAACTGGGTGGACAATTAATGACTGGAACAAACTACACAGGAAAGTGGTACCTAAACTCCAAAATCAAAGGTATTTACATGACCTCCATTCCCATAGTATCTAAGGGTATGTCCACACACACTGTTTAAATCAAAATAATGCTAGTTATTTTGATTTAAAAAATGGTAGGTGCACATGACGTTTCCTTTTGTCAAAATGAGGAGGTCCCTCATTTTGATATAAGGGAAGTTATATCAATATAATAAAACCTAGTATTCGAAATTGTTATTTCAAAATAACACAGTGCAGATATGTTATTTCGATGTAACTGTTAAATCGATTTAACACTTTTTGCTCTTCTCCTTCCCAGGTGCTTTCATTTTTCTATATATTGGGTGGGGGCACGGCCCAGTAAGGGGGCCATGTTGCCACACCTCCCATGGTGCCCCTCTCCTGAATCGAAATAGCAAGTCCTGTGTCTGGACATGCTATTTCGATTTGGGTTTTTTTGGTGTGGAGCTGTCGAATTGATTTAACTTAAATCAATTTAATGATTTTTATATCGATTTTATTAAATTGATGTAAGTAAAATCAATTTAACTGTGTAAGTGTGGACATAGCCTTAAGAGTCTCACAGTCTTTAATGTATTTATACCCACAACAGCCCTGATGGTCACGAGATGCTGTTATCTCCTTTTTAGATGACAGCGAGGCCCAGAGCCTCAAAAGTATTTAGATGTGTTAACGCCTTTTGATATAAATGGGAGTTAGTGCCCTAAATGCACAGTTTGGCTCTACTTCCCCATCAGCACAGGCTCTTACGCCACCCAGCTCTATTTACTGACCCCCACCTGCCAAACAATCAGGTTCTGGTCCACCCCCCGCCATGGGCATCAGGGCACTCCTCTGCTGGTGGCCGGGAAGTACTAGAGCCAGGAGCAGGGGGCATGGTACAGATCCAGGGCCTGTGTCAACAGGGCACCAAGTTGCAAGGTCATTCCGTGGCTCAACCACCTCTCCTTCACTCTGGCAGGGTAGGGGCTCCACCTGACAGCCCCCCAGTCTCTGGTCACTGCCCTCTCATTGGCTCCCAGCTCCCACAGCCAGCTGGATTTTGGCCAGTGCCCCCACCATGGGTGGTCGGGACACAGCTCTGCCAGTGGGGAGGCAGTAACTAGCGGTGGTGGCATAATGACTCCTTCCCTACCAACACGCTGGAGGATGGTTGGGTCAAATTTAAATGGGGCTGTGACCTGGCCTCTGAGCTTCTACTCTCAGTCCTGGGCTCTGCCCCACATGATGGACCTTGTGTCCATGGGGGGACAGAGCCCTGAGACTAGAAGCAGCAGGGTCCAGGCACCTAGCAGAGATAGGCTTGGTGGAGGAGGAATGAACCCTCTCTAGACCTAGTCACCCACCGCCTATGGCCCAAAGACTTGCCCACCAGCGCAGCAGAAATCTGTGGCAGACTAGGGAACCGAGCCCAGAGCTCCTAGCCTGCAATGTGGTATCCTCCACCTCTTGAAGGATTCTGATGGAGACTGACTGCCTTTCTGGAAGACGCACGTTCACCAAATGCAAGTGACTGGGTTCAGTGGACGAAAGTTTTCAAGGCTGGGCTATACCAGAGGGTGGCGGTCTTCTTTCTTTCTTTCTTTTTTAAAGACCAGAATAAAAGGATTAATCCAAGAACTGAGCCATGAAGGGGTCAGAAACTACTTACACTTTTAACCCCTATATGAAGCACCATGCAATATCACTTTTATTCAGGTGTCTAGGAACAGGACTTCTCACCGTCTTTCCAGGTCAGACCTTGGGGAAGACCAAGTCTGGTGATTCTAAATACAACGGTGACAGTCTGGATGCATTCAAAACCTAGGCTGGAGAGATTTCTCCTGTTCTCCAAACCAAGGCTGCTCTGATGCTCTCACATGGCAAAAATACACCACTGGAAGAAGTTATTTTTAATAAAAATTAATCCAGGTCAGCTATCTACAGATTGAGGTCAAGGAATTTAAATCCTACATGAGGAAACAACTTTTAATTTAAGTCAAAGCTGGGCTCTTGAAATTTTACAGACAAGTTAATTCAGAGCAGTTCAAAGGGCGTGGGTTGTTTAACTTGCATTTGCGAAGCGGTGGCCAAGTTCCAAAGGAACTTAATTCTTTTGTGGGAGATCCTGGGTCCAGGAACTAGATTTGCTGTATCTGTGTGTGCACCCTGCAGCTGAAACTGGGGTTTCAGCGGTCACCAGACAGCAGTGCTCCTAGGTGAGCCATAGATGAGCACACACACACCAAGACAATTAGGGCCAGCCAAATCCCATTAATTACCATTCTAAAATCCAGATGTATCTGTTGGGATTCTTATATAGCCCCACCCCAGCACTACAGACTCCAAGCAGCTCACAAAATGCCCTGTGAGACAGGGAAGTACCATTATCCCCATTTCACAGATGGGGAAACTGAGTCAGCAAGCAGTTTAATGGATTTGCCCAAGGCCCCAGAAGGATTTGGTGGCACTGCTGAATCCAGACCTCCCGAGTTCCAGCCCAGTGCACAGAGCTAGTGTCCTGAAACATCCTGCTTTTGTAACCCCATTCTCCCCCGCTTTGCTCGTCCACCAGTTAGCTGTCATCTTATGCTGGGAGCTCTCTGGGGCAAGAACAGGCACCTACAAAGTTTGTACAGACCCTAGCACAATGGGGCTTGTAGCAGGGCACACCCAGCTTTGGTACACCCCCTATGTATCCACATGTAGTGCCTCCTGGAGGCCACCTCCCTCTGGCTCCAGTCCTTCACTGGCTCAGCCCTCCAACTAAGTTCAAATCCCTTTCAGGGTACTGCAAGCAAGACCATTGTGGGTGCCAAAGACTTGTCAACAAAGAAGCAGGTGGGATGAACCATGAGGACCTGAACAAGCAGCAAGAACAAGTTTTCTGGTTCAGACACAGATCGTGTCCAAAGACGAGTGGAAAGCACACTTGCTTCTTTTTTATTGTGTGATCTGATCAGAAGTGAAAGAGTTAATGTCAGTGCTTACCTGGATCCCATTAGGCTTCAGAATTTACAGCTCTTTTAGTGTCAGCAGCTCATGCCTCTGCTTCCGATGTCTGTGGAAGCAGGAAAACATTGCTGCATCAGGTGGAGCAGAGTCAACATTTTTCAGACAACACACATGAAAACAATACATGTTCAAAAAAAAAAAATCAGAAAACCTCTTCTTGGTTTTGAAACCTTTAAGTTGTGGAGGGTGGGGGGGTCTTGTCAAAAATGATCTCAGGATATTGCTGTCACTTTCTTTCTCTCCAGAGAAAACTTCATTTTTCCTCCCAGGTTAATTTTCACTTTCAGTTGACCCTTGGGCACCCATTACAGACCTGCTGCCACATGACATTTCCTTCTCACTAAAACAAGCAAGGAGTCCTGTGGCCCTTTTAAAGACTAACAAATTTATTTATTGCATGAGCTTTTGTGGGGGTCGTTAAAAGGGCCACAGGACTCCTTGCTTGTTTTGCTGAAGTAGATTAACACAGCTGTCCCTGTGGAACATTCCCAACAGTGGCTCACTCCCACTTGTTCCATATTAACTGTTCTTTGACTAGATGAGTGTGCACAAAAATAGCACCCACCCCCACCACCTTGGGCATGCAAGTGGACCATAGCCTAGTGGTCACACCATGTGTGGTCAGCAGGCGATTTTTATTGTCCAGGACTCAATAGAGGTGAAAGAGGAGGGAAGACACCCGCCCCCCCGATTGTCCCAAGGTGGGGCCCCCCTTCTATCAGGGAGACTCTTCTTTGCAGGTACTGACTGACACCAGAGTTAGGGCCCGCTTCAACTCTGTTGGAGCTCCCACTCAAATTGCTTTCAACTCTACCACACAAATGAGCCGACCCTCTCTCTTTTAAGTGCTCCACCTGAGGGAGCATTTCCAGCTGGTGTGTCTAGCAATGAAGGCTGAGCCCAGAATGAGCCCTTAGTAGTGCCCCTGGTTTCCTAGAGTGGCGGTGGTATACCCCACCACAACTTTCCTCCAGCTGTGTCTCACAGAAGGGTCTCTCTTTTGTGGTTTGGAAATATTTGGGGTTTTAGCAACGAAGAATTCTTTTTTTTTTTTTAATCTTTGTTTCAAGAATCTTTGAACTAAGAAATTTTTTTGTACTTTTTAAATTTTTTTCACAAAAATAAAAAAAAAATGTTCCTTGGCATTAACCCCTTCAAATCTTTGCATTCATAAAAGTTAGAGATTTAATCTTTCAGGAGAAGGCTAGAACATCATGTTCCACAGTGCTACAGTGGTGCTTTAGTCATAAAAATCACCCTTCACAAAAGCCACCATTTTTTCATCATGCTTTGCGCATGGCTAGATTGCAAAAACAGCCGTGTTAGAATACTTCAAATGTGTGTCAAAATAAACATGGGAGGCAACTGTCCTGACAGTGTTATTCATGTTCATATTTAATTAAAGAGAAAAGTTAGGTTTTGACATTTGCCTGAAGTGATTTCAGGTTTTCCAGACTGCCCCATCCCAAGCACAGAGTCCCATAAATGCCCATAGTATGAGCCATCCCTGCCCTCAAGAGTTTACACTGTAAAAGGGCAAGGCAGAGACACGATGAGAAGGGAAACAGAGGCACCAAGCCCAGAAGTGACAAACACACAGCCAGGGAGGGGCAGAGTTGGGAAATGCTGGTTTTGTCATATTGCACATGAAGAAGCCTAGAGTTGTGCCAATCCATTTCCAACATCTTCCCAACTGACTCACTGCTGGTTCTGGTGGCCTGGCCATCTGCTCCACATACCAGAGTGGGTCCATACAGTCCACCAGCTTCAAGAGTTTGAGACAACACAAGAGGGATGGAGAAGACCTTGTGGATGGCTTCATACATGCTGATGGAATCACATGGCTTCCACCCATGCCTCAATAAAGAGCAGCCTGCACGACTGGCAGGAGACTAGGCTCTTTGGAAATGGGCTTCTGCGTGCACTCTGCTTGCCCGTGAGCAGGAGACTCAAGGAACGAATGAACTGGTCCCAGTGAGATGACCTCTCCCCTAGACCATGCTTACAGCATCAAGGCCTTCTTGTAGAAACAAAGGACCATTTAGATCTTCTAAGTATCACAGGCCATTGGATTTCACCCAGTTACCTCTGTATTATGCCCAATAACTTGTGCGTGGCTGAAACAGACCTTCCAGAAAGTCAGCTATTCTTGATTTGAAGAGATCAAGTGATAGGGAATCTTGGGAGTTTTTGAAATGTTTGCCTGACCTCTAATTTGAATTTGATATCTGGCCTGGATTAATATACACCACAAATGAGGAGACTCTGCATTCAGACTGTAATATGGTAAATAAAAAAATCCTTTCTTCAGAGCCGTTACACTAGGCTGCTACAGCAGCATGGTAGCCATTAGCTAATAAACCCCATTCCTGTTGTATTCCTCAATTCAGCAAAGATCACAAGCAAGTTCTTAAATGTCAGCATACAAGTGATTCCAGCCCTTTCGGCAAAGTGTTTAAGGGGATGCTTCAGTGCTTTGCTCATGGGGGTGAAGTTACTTGTGCTTAAAGTTAGGTAGGTGTTTTAGTGCTTAGCTGAATCAGGACCACAATTAAAGGTCTCAGTCTGAACGCTTGAATTTGTTCAGTCTGAGGACTGTACATCTTTCCTCTGCCTATAAGAATCCCTCAACTATACCCTACAGAAAAGCTGACGTTTCTATTTTAGGATGAAGGCCTTTTCCTCTTCCAAAAGGCTTCAGAATGAGCAGATCTCTAGTGTCATCCTGCCAAAGAGCAAGTCTGAAACTGAAGGGAACAAAAGAAGAACATATGCGTTTTTGCTTTTTCTTGCCCAGCCACTCCAGCGAGGCCTCAAAATCTCATATAAGATGGTGGGAGATTTGTAGCCACAAAGGATTTGGATAAGGTTAGGAGAAACCCATTCAGATGGACCTTTCCTGCCTTTGGAGAGTCCCCATTCTTCCTTGATGGAATATCAGGGTTTTGTGTTAGGCTGTCACCCTGCAAAGGATCCATCTCCTCACTTTGTCACTGTGGACTTTCCAAGTCTGTTACTTCCTATGAAATCTGCCTTTAGTCTCCTGGCGTGTGTGTCTGTGTATGGTCTCTTGTACATGGAACACAGCCTGGATTCACTGACTTCTCCCATGGGCTGCTATTTTTTATCTTACTAAAGAGAGGTCACAGACTTTGGAACCAGCTAAAGTCTGTTCCCTTCCCACCTGACACGTGTCCGCAGAAGCCCTAAACCCTGGACCTGATTTTGCTCTTCCTAAGCCTGGCATACATCAGGAGAGATGCTGGCAAGGTCAAAAAAGTTACAATGGTTTGAAAGTGGGGTAGGAGAGAGGAAAATCAGCACCACTGCTTCCATGCCCCAGCCGCACATCTGGAAACTTTGCATGCAGTTTAACCTTGTTGTTCTTCATGAGAACCATGGGAAAGTAGTGTGCAAATACTGCATATTTTGGGGGATTATATTGTGTTACGTGTACGATTGGTTTGTGTAACACTGAACCAGGGAGTGTTTGTAACTCTGAAAGGGGGAGAGTTGCCACAGGAAAAGTGTGGAGGATTAAAATGAATCATGTAGGTCATAACCACCTCTAGAGAGGTACCCCTCCACACACCCTGGGAGGCTTGTATAGACTGGTTCAGACTGGTTTTTCCAGCAACCAATAGACAAAGAAAGGACTTTGGATATATCAGGACTTGGTTCAAACTGATGCAGAGCCATCCTTCCGATCCAGAGACCAGACAGGATCTTCTGTCCAAGGGTCCCCCAGCTTCTGCAGAAGGCTTGGAAGGTCTGGGGCCTACCAGGCCTCATAAGACCAAGAGATGACCTCCAGTAAGCGCTTTGCATGCATATAGGAACTTCGATTGTTTGTTCTATGCTTTTACCTTAAGACTAAAGGTACTTGCTTAGGAAGAGCTGGGTGGGAACTGGGAATCCGCAGAGAGAAAGCAGCGCACAGGCACTGGCTGTTAGGTCAACTGGCTTACTGGGGGTATCAAAGTGGCTGGTGGGAGTTGGGCAGCCTTAAAACCCCCAGTCTGGAGGGAGCAGGACAGAGATCCCTGCCCAGAGACAGGTGACACCTGGATACCTGACAGAAGCGGGGTAGGAGGATGTTGCTCCAGCTGACCTGAGACTGTGACAAGTAGCATCTCCTTGGAGATGGATGCTCAGGCAACCACTATGATGGAGAGGCAGTGGTGTGTTTCCAACTAGAACTGCAGTTTGCAGTTGCTTCATAGGAATAGCTCCATGTTTCTATTGAGAGGCTCTCCAGACACATCACACTGGCATTGTGGGAGGATCTAGGAGCCCCAGCCATGGACAAGGGATCCAGTGCGCTAGGTGCTGTACAAATACACACAGTCCTTGACCCATACTGTCCAAACTTGTCTAGCAACAACGCAGAAGCAGCCAGCTTTGCCTTCCCACATGCAGCCCAGGAAGCCATGGGCAGCTGTGCCTGAACATGGTTTACCAAAGAAATAAATCCACTGCACTTTGCTGCTGGTTGTTCAGGGCACTCACCTTGTTCTCTCATCAGGCTGGTGGCTCCCATAAAACACCCTTGTTCGGCAGAAACAGCAATATCCGGCCGCTTGATTTATAACAGTTCCCACTGCCCAGCAAAAGCCATTTTGTTCCCAAAGCAGTAAATCAAAGGGATGGCAGGACGGGGCTTGCTGGCCACACAATAGCACAGCCCTGGTTCCAATCACCCGATACAGGAACATTCAAAAGTGGAAGCTGTGACGCTTCCAAGACAAATGGATTCCATAGGCTGGGTTTTTCTTCTTTGATTTACGCCATTGGAATTCTCTTGCCTGCGCACCTTGTTCTGGCATCCCAGCGAGAGGAAAATGAGCTGCAGATGTGCCCAGCACACCTGGATGTCAAATTTCTTCATTGGCAAACTGTGAGAGGGAAATCCCTCTTTAGTGGGAGCCTGGCCCAGTGTGAGATCTGGTGATCTACATGCTATTCTGAGCTCTGTAATCTTGGTCAAGGCACTTCACTCTTCTGTGTCCCCTCCTGTCCCTTTGTCTGCCTCATCTACTTAGATTGTAAATTCTTCAGGGCAGGCATTGGCTCTTAGTGTGCCCTAGATCCTCAAAAGTCCCAAGGATCTGGACCGCTGTTTATATAACCTGCTGATCAGTGTGCGTTATGGTCCCTGTCTGTGCTGATGCCACAGACCAGGGGTTCTCAACCTTTTACAGATCATGATACCCTTGGTGGAATATCATGACCTTACAGGACACACCAGCCTACTCCCGCCAAGGTCAAATCCAGCCATTTCCCCAACTCTCTGCAGCACACTGACTACTACGATCCAAAAGGGTAGTCGTGTTAGTCTAGTTCAGTAAAATAAACAAACAAGGAGTCCTGTGGCATTTAAGACTAATAAATTTATTTTTTTGTGAAAGCTTTTATGGGAGAAGATCCCACTTCATCAGACGCTTTGAAGATGGGGCACTATTCTGTAAGCTCCCCCATCTTCAAAGCTTCTGACGAAGTGGGATTTTCTCCGACGAAAAAGCTCATGCAAAAATAAATTTGTTACACTTACTACTGTCTTCTGACACAGTGGTTGAGAACCACTACCACAGAGCATATTAGCTGCCTGCCTGGCTTTAGCTCAAGCCACCGTAACTCAGATATTTTGGTCTGGAAGTCCCCGGGTCAGTCCCAGGAATGTTGGCTAAGAAGGTGACAATTGTATTTTTACAGGACACTTTAGTATGAACACGTTATGAGGCTGGAAGACCAACAAATTCCAAAGTGTGCATGCCGCATTTGAGTGAGTGCTGCTACACAGCCACTGATCAAGTGACCAGCAACTGCTTCAGTGGGGCAATGAGGTCGCCACTGCGGCACATAAACCAAATACCCAGGCAGACCATCTTAAAGGACCTAGCTAGAGATCACTCTGGGTGATGTTTAATATGCTCTATCCGTTTGGGATTTGCCTGTGCCACCCAGTGTCTGTAACTCTGCAGATTGCACCATACTAGCCTTACAGCAGTCACCTCACAGGACAAGCTGGATCTGTCTCCTTCCCCACCTGCTCCCAGCCTGGTCAGGGTAGCCACAATCAATAGGGCCCTGCACAGATACAAATAAGTGGATCTGTAGCCGACCTGCATCTGCAAGAGATGGTCCGCGGATATCTGTGTTCTATCCGCGGATGTGGATATAATGCGGATATTCACATATTTGCAGGGCTCTAGCTCTGTGCAGATAAAAAAACGTGGACCCGTATTCGATCTACATCTACAAGAAACAGTCTGCGGATATCTGTGTTGTATCTGTGGATGCAAATATAAGGCGGATATCCGCAGATTTGCAGGGCTTTAACGATCAACCCATAGGCTGCAACACAAGACTCTCAAAGAAAAGCTTCCTCTGTGGCGCTGTAGAACACCCTGCATGCGAAGGAAGGACAATCTCCCTGCTGCCTGAGCAGTATTTTCTCACAACTTGAAATTGGGGGAGACGTAGCGGGGGAATTGGGGTGCTCACTAAATTGGTAGAACCCTGTTACTAGCTGACAACTGGGGGGAGGTGCTGGGAAATTGGGGGGAGGGGGGGGTTAGGGCAGGTATAAAGGTGGTGTTAGGGAAATCCCTGTGCCCAAGGACTACCATGAGAAAACAAACACCACTGAGGCAAAAATGTCCTGCCAAACCCAGCAGCTGCTAAACAAAACACCCCTGGCTTAATGCAAAGCTCCTCTAACCAGAGTGGAGGGAACAGAGCCTGGGAAAGTGTAGAGGAAGTTACAGGGCTGGAGCGAAAGGACACAGAAGCAGCAGGGGCTTTGCAATCAAAAGCATGACTGGGCCTGGCATCTTTTTTCTCAGAATTTGTGTTTTATTTGCAACAGTTAAACTATGAAGCCAGCAGACAAATGTCACAGGAAGGACTGAGCAGGCAGATTGTAGCTGTGAGCACAACTATTATTCACCAGCTAGATTAAGGATTTATACTGCTCCCCATCACCATAACATCTGGGCACCACCTAGGCAAAATCAATAGCAGAGACAAAGTCCCAAGAGGATCTCAGGCAGTTTCTGAGTTTTCTCCCTCCACGGGGTCACTTGGGCTTTTAGATTTTATTGATCGCATTTTGAGTTGGAAGATATGTGTGGGAGGAGTCTGTCAGCACTGTGAATGTTGTTCTTGTGGTAGAAAGGTGCTGGCAAAGGCTATCCAAAGATGCAAAAGTAGCATTGTTCTGTGTGGATCTGATCTGCACATGAGATGAGAATGAGGCCCAAAGAATAAGTAAGGGGGGTGTGACAGAGATGTCCTGACATGTGAGTGGCAGAACCTGGACTTCCAGAGCTCTACCTACTAGGACGTGCTACCTGAAAGCAATGCAAGGTCTTTCTCCTCTGCCTTCCATCTTTTTGTGCCACATGGTTAAAAGTCTTTACAGAAGAAATGTAGAGGAAGAAGAGGGTTGAAAAGGGGTCATGTAACTGTATAGGGATACAAGGAGAGGGAAATTTCCAAGTACAAGGAGTGAGATGAAAGAAAATGCAAAGAGTATGTGCCAGATTCTGGCTCCTGTGCCCCATTTCTGCAGCATCCAGGACAGGAGTTCTTAACCTTTTTCAGCCGGTACCCAAATTAAGTTTGGGAGTCAGCTTTGTGACCCGTGGTTCACTTTTGTATTAATAATGCATTTACTTTTTCAATTTATTACAGAGGATCATGGTAACCCACCCTAAACAGCATGGTGACCCATTTTTGGGTCACGACCCATAGGTTAAGAAGCCCTGATCTAGGGGCTATAAAGAATTTATAACAGTCAGGGGAATTTCTCCCAGTATAGGATCAACATAGGACTGACATATACAACCCTACCATGCCCCTCTTGCAGAGCCAGAGAGAGGGGCATGCCAGGGCCCAGGCAAAATGAGCACAGTGACAAGATAGAAGAGCTCTGGGGCTGCTGTAACTTACACCATTGGGAGGGTCACACCAGCACCAGCAAAGCCTAGAAAGCATAAAGGTTTGTTAAAGCCATCTTTGCCCAGTCCCCACCTGGTCTGAGCCTTCTGTGTTAGCCCTCCAGGAGTTGGTGGGGGCAGGCCCCAACTGTAGGCCTTTGGGGATCTGTGTTTCTACAGCATCTAACACAGTGGGCTCTTGGTCCATAACTAGAACTCCTGGGTGTTAGGGCAATGCATAATATTCTAGCCGGACATCCCCTGCTCATTGCCATGGGACCTGAATGCCTAGATAAGGATGGTAGGAGAAGGTCACAAAGAGGAGTACTTGCTTCATGCATCTTGCCTGTCAAACCATCACTTGTACTGGCCTTCTCTTGGCTAGCTGAGGCGTCTCCTCCTTGCAAAAATCCCATTAGCAGGTCTGTTCTGTTGGGATAACTGGGGCCAAGAGATGGTGGGGTTTTATTTAAGGCCTGATCTCACAGCCCAGCCTGGAATGTGCGTGCTTTTATAGGGGCTTGCCCTGAAGGTTTGGGCAGAAAATAAGGCCTCCTGGTGCCGCTGCTGCCTGATGTTGCCTCACTCAGCCAGATGTTCTTTTGGACACATGTGCCCAACATGTGGATGCTAACAAAGGAGCTGCTCCTAGCAACAGAGATTTGAAAGCTCTCAGCACTGCCTTTGAAATATCTGTAATGTGGTGCAGACTAGTGAAGGGAGCAGGCAGGTTAAAACAATAGGGGCAGGAACAGAGGAGCATGAAAATGGCAGGGTCTGTCTGTGATTCCAACAGTGGGATGTTGAAACAGGTGGTGCTTTTCAGGACCTGGATGGTGGGAAACGGAGGCCCTCTGTGACTGGAAGCTGCTTGTCCAAACACATGGCAGAGCTCGCTACATGAGGGGCATGGAGGGCACGGATCCAGCCCAGTTCCCAGGTGCTCCCGTCCTCACCAGCAGAAGAGGCAGTCTGGGGGAGAAGCATGGGTAGCTTCTTCCAAGGTAGGGAGTTGAAGACACTTTCTCCAGACACTGGCAGGATTTGGGATGATTCATCTCCTAGCTGGGCCATCCAACTCCTTCTGTACCTGGCTGGAAAATTCATAGACTCTAAGGTCAGAAGGGACCAATATGATCTAGTCTGACCTCCTGCACCGTGCAGGCTCAAAACCTCACTCTCCTACTCCAGAAATAAGCCTCTAACCTACGACCAAGTTATCTACCTCCTCAAATAATGATTTATGGCCTTTAAGACACAGAGAATTCACCCAGTTTTGATCCATGAATTGAACTGTAAAGATTTCCAGGAAATGTTGTTTGGTGATAGAATTTTTAGAGAACTGCCCCCCTCCGTGGTGCCACTAGCACCCCAAACTCCCCTTCCCTCTGGCACCCCCCCCCAACCACTATTCCACCGACCCCCTGCACCATTATGGCCCAACCCCCCACCACCCTAGCACACCCAGCGTTGCTGTCCCCCCAAAACTTCCTCCTACTTAGCTTCCCAGCACCACTGATACCAGCCTCCCTCCCAGCCACCTGGGTCTACAGACATACCCAGGCCAGCGCCATCTCCATTCCAGGATGAACTGTATGGGCAGCATGCAGTTACTGGAACAGCAGGCCTGCACGTGCTCCTGTTGAAGTCATCAACTGAGCATAAGCCTCCAGCAAGGAAGTGCCAGGCCTCACCTACATCACCTCCAATGCGCCCAGCTGCATCGCTGTCAGCACACCTCACTCACTGTTTGCATGGAGGCTGAGCGCACCATCCCACAGCACCCTCTCATGGTGCGACCCGACACCACAGGCCCCCTGCCTCACCCTCCTCTTGCAGTGATCTGGGTGGTGATGTGGCCCCATGGCCAAGCTGCATGGAGAGTCCCAGACTTTCCAGGTTAACCACATCCCAGTTCACAACTCAGCAGAACAAAAACTCCTCTGCCCTTCCCAGGCTCACTCTGCAACAGACAATTTCCCCTCTCCCTCCCAGTCTTGCTTTAGCTGTCTTCAGCCACTGGTTTCCTCCAGGAACAGCCCAGCCAGTTTATAGTCTCCTTCCCTGGGATCCTTACTGGTGCCTGTCCCAGACAGAGGAACCTCTCTCCTGGCTGGGTTGGTCTCAGCCTCCGTCATGGTCTCTCCTTGCCCTGCAGTCCTTCCTTTATAGGAACCACCCTGCCTAGAGCTCCTCAGCTGGTTCTAATCCCTTCTGGTTCTCCTTTCCCAGCCACAGTGGCGCTGACATCCCTCGTCAGAGCAGGACAATTTTCCCACTGGAGATCAGAGCCCTATTGTGCTAGGTGCTGTACATACACATAGAGACACACAACACGAAAAGACAGACAGCAAGCTGGAGGGGAAACAGAAGGTATGTCTACTCAGTGTGCAGAAACCCGGGACAGGGAATTGAAGAGGCTGGCACTCAAGCTGGAGCACTAAAAGCAGCGTGTAGTTGTAGATGAACCCAGAGAGGAGATATAACTTGCCAAGGGTCACTCAGCTGTAGCACTGGGAATAGAAGCCAACTCTCTTTCACCGTCTCTTGCCATTTCACTACACTGTCCCTCCTCTCTGCAGCCCTGCCATTCTAACCTTGAACCCCTCTGCAGGTCCTTTGTTGTGCCCTCCCTGTCCTGACCAACCATGCCATGGAGGAGAAGTAGTCCTGACTTCTGAAGACACACTGAGATTTAGAGCTGGAGTCAACATGGCAGGCCTGACTGGTCCTTTTCAGACCGTGTCAGCTCACCCTGACTCCTGTCCCCAGCCAGCAGCCAAGATGACAGCCTTATCTTCCAGCCCTCATCCTTACAATTAAACTCTTCAGATCCATGTCAGGTTGGGCACAGGTTAATACAATTCCCATTGCACTCAGCAAGAACTTTTATACAAGAGCTAAATTTACCCTACTGCATTTCATTAATAAATCATCGCTTGTTTCCTAATGACTCCCCTGGAAGAATTGAACCCTGCCCAATAAGAGCTGATGCTGGCACAGAAGAAAGCGGAGAATAATGCCACGTGTTTGCGATTACTTTATTTTATTAGGGGACTTAAATTATTGGGATTGGAGGAGCTGACGGATTTGATGCTGTTATTGTCACAAGTGTATAAAACTGCAAGCCCTCCTCTGCATCTGTTTCAGAGATGTAATGATTTCCATGTGTGTTTGCTGTAACTCGAGGAGCTAAAGACCTTGCAAAGTGCATTTCACACACAACTCTGTCCCCCACATCCATGAAACTAGTTTAAATATTTCTGCTGCCCTGTCGAATTGCGGGAGCTCACAAATGATGAAGGGCCTGCCTGCAGGAAGGAAATTCAGTGCAAAAATGTTTTATGATCATGAGTAATACTTCATTGTTATATAGCAGTGTTCATCAAAGGAGGGCAGAGTCATTAGTCCCATTTCACAGATGGGGACACTGAGGCACAGACCAGTGAAGTGACTTTCCTAAGGTCACCCAACAGCAGAGCCAACTTTCCTGCATCCCAGATCAGGGTTCTAGCCACAGAGCCAAACTGCCTCCATGGCACAAGCAACTAATGCAAAAATAATGCACCACAGCAAAATGAGACTTACATGAATGTGATTTAGGCCTTGTTTACACAGCCACAGCCAAGAACATTAATCCGAATTAACTACATGCGTAAATTCAAAGCAGAGTAGGTAAGCTGCAGTAAACCCATGTGTAGATGATGTTATTCAGAATTAAAGTGGCCTTAATTCAGTTTAGTTTAATTTATTTCCTCTGTAAATTTCCCTAATGCAGACAAGGCTTGAGTAAAGACCTCCAAGAACACTAGGTATGTTTCATTGTAGAGTCTAGTGCTGCCTGAAGAACTCCAGGCTAATCTTTGCCAGGTTTGCCCATGGGCTGAAACCGATCCTGGCATGGCCTATTCCACACAGTCTAAGCCCTACTTAAGTAAGGGGAGGGTGTGGGTCAGATAACTATGCCCCGGGCCTTTGTACATCCTGTGTGTTATACGCATCAGGGACTCTAAATAGGTCAGCAACAAGGGGGACATTGAAGGCAGGTTTGGGGCTACTGTATCTGAGTATTTATAACCAATGCCCAAAAACCACCTGGCGGGGCTGCAGCCAGGATCTAAGCAGCAGTCCCCAGCCAGGGTGGAAGTTGGATGGTTGGCTTGCATTCCCCTCTCCCGTGAACAAGCTGGGCATTTGCACTATGCAGGAAGGGATGGCTGTTATACAGGGTCCTTATATCCAAAAGGGTGTTAGAAACAGGCACACAACAAGAAGCCCAAAACATGTGACTTGGGAACTTGCCAGACGGGTTTTACCTACATCTATTACTATGGCAACCCACCAGCTACTACTAAGGCAACTCAATACGCTACAGCAGCATTCAACCTCTGAATTCCTTGAGACTGGGCTCCAGACATAGTCCCCAGCACATGCACATCAGCAACAGAAGCTCTGCCCACCCCCCCTTGACTCTGCCTATCAAAATAAGTCCCAAGGGTGGGCAGGGCAGATCAAAAGCCCTCCCAGTTTATTCACTCTCTGCCAGCAGCAGCAACTTTTGGTCCTTCTCTAGCAGGGCTGCATTTGAGCTAAGGTCATGCATTTGGTTTGGACAAACAAAGACTCTACATGAACCTTTCCCCAAGATTCAGCTCCCAGGAAGTTTCAGTTCTGCTCATTTTTGAATGGTTTGCTTTTGTTTTTGCAGAAGCTGCAGCCTTCTTGGTTCCAGCTGGGGCTGGAGTTGCCATGGAAGTGCTGGGAGAGAAGCCGAGTCTGACATCTCCACAAGCAGCACACACAGGAGACTTTGCAAGGAAACTGGTTCTGGTGAGATGGTGGGATGAATCCTGCAGAGCCAAGGCCTCTGGATGAAGAAAATCATCTGGGAAGTTCAGCCTCCATACCTTGGGTCCAGTCCAGTTCTCGCTGCATGCAAGAGGGAAGAAGTTTTTCCATACGCTTTGATGAGGTTCTCTCAGCTCTAGCTTGTACCAGTAACCTCATAGTGAACATTCACAGTCACATTCCCAGTCCCCTGACCACATGACTGACCTGGTCCCACCCGAAAAGCCCCCGAGCACACAGCTGACTTGGTCCCACCCCAGCATAAGGCCTAGCTGTCTGAAAACAGAAAATCTTGTGCTTGCAAGCCCTTCTGTGCAGTAGTGTGCTGTTAGAATAAGTGCACAAATGTCCCCATGTGAATCTCACGCTGGTGGCTGTCCTGAATGTAGGTCAGAAATGGGAATGGCCAGCAGTGCACAGGAGACAGATTACAGCGGGGGTCTCAAACACGCAGCCTGCAGGCCGTACACAGCCTCCAAAGCTATTTCCTGCAGCACACAATGACACGATATTTGCAATATCATTGTATGGAAAGGTTTCAGTAGTATGGCCCTCAGGCTACTGTACTAATCCTCATGCAACCCTCAGTGATTTGAGTTTGAGACCCCTGGATTACAGCATAAAGACAGAAGCATGAACCTTCTTTCTGGTGGCAGGTGTCAGAAAGGGGAGGAACTCGTACAACTGCATCTTCTCAGTGGCTCTGCAAGCCCAGTGAGTGTGAAGCATGTTTCAGATCATCCCTCATCTCATTACTCAGACAGCCAGGAGGTACTGAGCTATGACAAAAACAGCACTTTACTACGGCATCTGAAAAGGACCAACCCACTGGGATCCCAGAGCAGGGGTGCTCGAAGAATTTAAATAATGGGGACACAGAGCCAAGGAACCAAATTGCAAACCCAAAATATGATGGCAACCCCTTCTAGCCACAGGATACAGCAGCATCCCTAATTCCAGCATCTATGCCCGGGGTGTTCCCCAGCAAACCAGCAGTAGTCATTTGGAGGAGGAAGGGCCAGATTTTTCCAAACCAGCAGCCTAAACTGGGCATGCAATATATGCACATGCAAAAAGGCTAACTGCATGTCAGCAGGCCCTGGGCAGTACTTGTATTCAGTTATTAGGGCCAAATCCGGCCTGCTGTCAGGTAGCTCATAGGGTGGGGTGCAAAGAAACCTCTATGGCCTGACACTGCTAAACAAAAAGCAGCCAGAATACTGGCGCGTAGCCACTTTGCCTTCAAAGAGCAGGATGCTCATGAAGTTGCAGCATTCACATCATGAAGAACGGGGTCTGGGAGAACCATTGCTCTCTGCCTTCTACAGATTCTGGCAGATCACACACATAATTGAAGGTCAGGGCATTAATTAGCACTAGTTCACAAGAGTCCTTTTCTCCCATCTTGTCCTCAACATCCCACCTAGGAAACATGTGCAGAAAGTTGCAGAGCTGCTCTGGCTGCCATAAACATGTGTGAGATCATCTCTCTCTTGGCTTTATGGCCCAGGTTGTCAAACATGCACATGCAAAAGGCATGCATGCATTTTTGTGTAATGCCCAGCTCATGAGCACAAGTTGGATGTTTGCCCACTTTATATCTGTAGCAAGTAAGGCCCTCAGCGGTTGGTCAGGTATAAGCTACAGCCAGCACCTAGATAAAGTACCAGAGTGACACAGCAGCATCAACGGCAAGAACATAAAAAAGTCTCTTCCATATAGAGCTTTCTTAAGAGGAGCCTTCTGAAAACTGCCAGATTCAGATATCATTCTGACACTTGGGCACACACGTTCCATGTTAAATATTTCTTTGGTCCACCTCTCAGTTCCCAGTTAATTCATCAACCCTGTGGGAAGGGGTGTTTTAAATACACAATACACAGTAAGAAGAGACACTGTGAAACACAGGAATGGAGTGAAAAATCGAAGACAGCCGGAAAGTGCTCAGTACATAATGTCTCACTCAAAATCTAGTATGAGCAAGCGTCCATAAACATAAAGGGAAAAATCTAAGCAATTAAGTCATTGGAAATGTCAACTAGCCCATGGACCCCACATTTTGACATGAAAGATGGATAAAAACATAGACATTAAAAATTCCTGAAAACTAACAAAGGAACAATGATTAATTTCTCCCCGTTCCAGGGCAATCACATTATATATACACAGAGGAGTCATAAAAATTCCACGATGACTGAACACAAAGTCCCTGAAGAGCTTCGCAGATAAAATACAACCATACTTGAAGAGATTGGAAGCATTACATATAGGGTTGCACCTCGGACTGTCTCCCACTTAACGGATGGTGTATGATATATTCCTGCCTTGAGGCGTATCATGGCAACGCACAGACTTCACTCGGTAAAATCACTAGTTTAAAAAATTTTTTTTGCTCTACCACTGTTAAAGGTCTGCCCCAGCTCAGCAGCAGAAATAGACCAGGAGCTTCAGGACCATAAGCCACTGCCACCTGTTGTAAAGGTATGGCTGTGCTAGATGCACGGAAGAAGTAGGTTGTTACCCTGCATCTGAAAGACATGACTGCCCATTCATAACCAGCGGCCATGCTGTTGCCAACAGACTCTATGTAACCACATGGAGAAAGGTGGAGTGCTGTCCCCTGTCTCCTGCAAGACAAATCTTTGATGGGTTTATTAAGAGGCAGATGGTTCAAGGTGCAGCTGGATTTAACTTGCTATAGTGAAGAAAAGGAGAAGCTGCTGAAGTGAATTTACCCTGGATCAGTTTGCTGATTAAGAGCTTGATCCTCAAAACCATTGAGAACCTCTTGCTAGGTGCAGCTTGCTTTGGAGTTAGTGCAATGCTGTGTGCACTGCTTTTTGGAAGAGTTGAAGGGTCTCAGCCTTGGCTCCTCAAAGGGATTTTCGGCCTCAGCATCACCTAGGATGAGACTCTTGGACCGCAGTGGTACCAGGCAGGCTGGCTGCTTTCCAATCCACTGTGCACCATCCAACCTGCCAGCCATGTTAGGAGGGTCCATATCCCAGGTCTGAATAGTTCAAACTCCTTCACGGCTCAGGGTCAGCCAGCACCATGCGGTAGGAGTCCCTGTGTACTAAACATCATTGCTAAGTCAGGGAGGGGAACCAAGAGAGCTACTCATAAGAGGCTATGTTCCAGAGGGGTAGCCCCATTATCCTAGTCCAGCAAAATAAACAAAGAGCCCTGTGTCACTTTTAAAGACTAACAAATTTATTTATCAAATAAGCTTTCGTGGGAGAGAATCACACTCATCAGAAGCTTGAAGATTCAGGAATTTACAGAATGGAAGCATAATAATTCCAATGCACAGCTCCAAACAGCTGTTCTAAGGCAATCTCTGGAAGTCCAGGGTTATGTCTACACTGGAGGCTCTGTTAAGTTGACTTAGAACATCCACATTCCAAACTCCCATAGACTGCCCACGTCCACACTGGCAGCTGCTAGGTTGACTTAACGCTTTAGTCGACCTTATTAAATCACCTTACAAGGCTACAACCCATCTACACTGGCTTAAATTGACTTAATTAGGTCGATTTAAGTGTTAAGTTGACCTAAAGAGATCGTGTTACTAAATCGACTTAAGGAAGGGCTTATGTTGACTTAATAAATTCCTAGTGTGGACAGAGCTTTCCTTAGGTTGGCTTAAGGAAGGTTAAGTTGACCTAAGGCTCCAGCTTAGACATGCCCCGTGACCTTTGATTTCCCAGCACACACATGGGGGAGGTTGGGTAGTGGTGCAAGACAAAGCCCATGGGTCAGGCAACTGGGGGTCTAGTCCAGCTCCTTTTCTGACTGAAGACAAGTCATGTCAACTCTGTTTCCACAAAAACTTTGAGCTGCCTCTGTAGCGTAAGTCCTCTGGGGCAGGGTCTCTCTCTCTCCTTATAGTATGTACAGAACCTAGATCAAGGGTCCGTGGCCTGGAGTCTTCAGGTTTTGCCGTCATATAAATGATTAAATGGAGAGGGAACACATGTCAGCTTCCTTCTTTTCTGAAGATGCATGTGGCTTCCATTGCCATATCTCCAGTGCTGATCCATCCAGTAAAACAACATTTAGCGTGACTCTGTGAACCAGCAATCACAAAGAGTGACTGAGATTTTCTAGCTAAGGAAACCAGTTCCCCAAAGAAATGGATTGGGCCCCCGTGCTGTAGAAACTCCAGGATCTTGGCACATCTCAGTTGGACACATCAGTGCTTTGCTGTGCAAGTGCTAGGCAGAGGGCCTTGCTTTGGCCCTCATAGTCATGGTGCTGTGGGAGGAAACATTGGAATCTTAGTACCACTCAGTCTTTACAACTGACACGTTGTCATCTCTTCACCTACATTTACAGGTTAGGCTGGCTATATGCCACAAAGCTATGTCAGCTAGAAAAAAACCCATGGCTATGTCAGCCTGGAGGGTGAAAAGATCACACCCCTTAACCAGCTAGGCTGGGAAACCCCCTGGTGTAAAACCAGCTACACTGACAGAAGATCGCTGGTGGTGGTATAGTTTGCAGTGTTCGGGTCCGTGGTGTTTCTGCACCATCGGAACTCCTCCCTCCATTGGCATACACAGCGTCTGCCCCTAGGGAGCTATGCCGGCATAGGCTCTGTAGAGCAGATGTAGCCTTAGGCTCTGGGGTAAAATTCATCTGTGCAAAGGTGGTCCAGGGCCCCAGGATAAATTCCAGCTTCGCACACCTTGTACACCTCACCTGGTGTGCTCTGATTTGACTCACGATCCACATTGCATGCACTCAATTATGCAGCTGATGGCAAGTACCTGGCACTACGATGAAAGCCACCCACCGATCCCTGGCCTGCACCACACCTGATGGAGTGAAATGATCAGACATGAAATCTTGCAAGAGGAAAGCCTAGCAAAACATTGCCTTGTGGGGATAGAATTCTCCACTAGTGACAGCTGGGATTCAGACCCATTCATTCTCTACATGCAGTAACAGACCCAAGAGACCAGGGAAAGAGATTCCTTATTGTCATGTAAGAAGGCTACTTTTTCATTTGTCTAATTCCCTTGTTATTCTTCTGGCTTGATTTCTGGGTCACCAGGTCTAGTTTCTGGTAATTGTTGTTTTACCATTGTATCACGTCCGGTGTTTGAACAGAGCACTTTGGAGCATAATAAAATTAATGGATAAAGTAAAGGCTTTTCAATCCGAGACAGATTTTCTTTCTTCCCTTAATGAAAAGAGGATGTTCCAAGGCAAAACCACAAAGAAAACACCAAGAAAAGAATTGGATGAGGCCATGGCTTAATAAAATAATATGCTTTGTTTGCTTTTGTATGATGCCTTTGATCTGGAAGCCTCTAAGCATTTAGCAAAAGTTCATCAAGTAAATCTCTCGCTACCTCCAGCAGCACAGGAGGCAAGAACAATGGACCTCTCCATACCTCAGTTACCCATATGTAAAGTGGATGGAAGATCTATGGACTTGACCCAGAGCACACGGAGACCAATGAGAATCTTTTCATTGATTTCAGTGAACTTTTGGATGAGATCCAGCAAAGAACTCATGACAAATTGGTGGCAAAACTCAAGTCCCCACCAACATTGTGTTCATTCCCAGAACATTCTGTCCAAGCCTGCATGAAAGAGTAAGTTCTGTCTTGCATGAATAAACAGAGACATAAAGTGGGTAAAGCAATAGTTTTTATTGGACCCACTTCTGTTGGCGAGAGAGACATGCATTAAGGCATCCAGATGTGACAAGATGGGGAACAGTATAAACAAGAAAACAATGAGTAGGAAGGCAGACAGAGAAAGTGGATGTTGACCCTCCGCAACTATGCCATTGTGTTTTACCAAATACAGAGAGCAATCAGACTGGCAGTGAGAATGGTTTGCAGTTTAGATTAAGTAAGGGAAGCTACCAAACAAGACGGAACCACGTGGTGGGCCGGATGATGTACTCCAGTTGAGCCCATATCTATGTGGGAGAGAGAGAGAACGCAGCAAATGTCATCTCCGTAACATGCTACCCTTGCTCTGTCTCACCAAATGGCTGACAGGCATAACAGGTGTGTGCTGCATACATTCTTCATAAGCCCCTGAGCTGTGAGACCTGTTCTCTCCCAAAGCATCTACGTTCTTTTTAAGCTTGCTGTTGTATCCTGATGAAACCCCCATGCAGTGGGGGGGCTTGCAAGTCAGTTATGTAGCTTGAGTTTAACTCACTCACCCTTGAAGAACAGCTGTTAAATGACCTGAGCTGTGACCCCAGCTGATAAAGATGTTGTTCTCTTATCCTAACGAGCCATAAAAACCTCCAGTACACTCAGGACATAGCAGAGCATTCGTGGGGCCTCTGCCAATGAGGATTTGGTTGCAAATGTGTCAGGAAAATCATCAGGCATGGAGTGAAACTCCGGAAAGTGACCTGAATGAGAGCTGCACCGGAAATCCAACTGGAAGAGCCTGAAATATCACCAGCTTCAGCTCATATGGGGACCAGTGTGCATGCCAGGGAGGAAGGATGTCCAGTGGTTTGAGCAATGTTTAGTGGTCCACTGGTTTGGCTTTAGCAAGGGGCCTGGTTCTGTGCTCCATCACATGTTTCCTGTGAGACCTTGGGTAAGTTATTTAGCCACCACTCCCATCCCCTTTATAAAATGAGGGCTGCCTGCCTTACAGGGGTGTTATTGTAAGATACTGTAGTGGTGGTTCATTTTAGGTACCTCGGCTAGCACCGATTCACTCAGAAACAGCGTTGGGTTTTGCCACGTGTTAGCTAACATGGATTATTATTTATTTGTACTGCAGTATCTCTTGGGGAAGCCCCATCAAAGAGTAGGACCCCAGGGTGCTAGGCACAGTAGCGGCATAGAACAAAGAGATGGTCTGTGCCCCAAAGACCTTCCAATCTACATAGTGAAACCTTAGGGGGAGAACAGAGCAGTGAGCAGTTCTCATGTGTTAGCTGACTGTGGTAAACCCTATTCTCCCCTCCTCATGTTTAACTTGACCTGGTAAGACACGAAAATGACAAATTAACTGGTCCTACTAGGATTTTTATCACCCATTAGTTATGCATCAGAAAAGCACCAGAGGAACAGCATCAACTGATGCAAAGTGGACTGGACTGGGAGCTAGGAGATCTGGGTATCATTCCTGCTGCAGCTTAGGACCATTCTCTTCCCACTGTTGTCTATCAAACACCTGTTATCCCTGTAAGCTTGTGGGGGCAGGGACTATGTACATACATATCATACACCACAACAAAGACTGGATCCAAGTTTCCAAAGGGATAGCCGTGTTAGTCTAGTCCAGTAAAAAAACAACAAGCAGTTGTGTGGCACTTTAAGACTAACAGATTTATTTTTTGCATGAGCTTTCGTGGGAGAAGATCCCACTTCCTCAGATGCTTCGAAGATGGGTGAACTTACAGAAAGGAATGAAACTAAATGCAAGGGGGTGTAAAACATAGGATCAGGTCATAAAGTAACAGCAAATCAGAGCAGTTTACAGGCTTAAAGAATGGGAAGCCTGAAGTCAAATTACCCTTTGTAATGTGAAAAGAACCCATAATCTCGATTGAGTCCTGCTTTCACAGAATTTAGTTTGCATATTAATTCGACTTCAGCTGTTTCTCTCTGGAGTCTTGATGTCCCAGGTACATCTCTAACGACAGTCGTTAACAAATCCATCATCGAGTGATTAGGAAGATGGAAGTGCTCAGCAACTGGTTTCTTTGTTCTTTGATTTCTGATATCAGCTCTGTGCTCATTCGACCTCTTACGGAGCGATCATCCTGTTTGTCCAATATATAAGGTGTTGGGGCATTTCTTGCACATGATGGCATAGACCACATTAGTAGACGAGCAGGTAAATGAGCCTTTGATGGAGTAGCAGGCTTGATTAGGACCTATGATGGTGTTTGTTGTGTAGATATGTGGGCAGACTTGGCAGCGTGGTTTTTTGCAAGGGTGTGTGCCTGCTTCAATGTTCTTGTTGTTAGATCTGTAGTTGCTGGTGAGTATCTGTTTAAGATTAGGGGGCTGCCTATAGGCAAGGAGTGGTCTGTCTCCTAATGCTTGAGAGAGAGAGGGATCATCTTTTAGAATAGGCTGTAGGTCCTTAATGATCTTTTGCAGAGGTCTGACTTGAGGATTGTATGTGGTGACTAGTGGTGTTCTGTTGCTTTCTTTCTTGGGTCTCTCCTGTAGTAGATGACTTCGGGGAACCCGTCTAGCTCTGTCAATTTGTTTTCTTACTTCCCCAGGTGGGTACTGTAGTTTCAAGAATGCTTGATAGAGATCCTCAAGATGTCTGTCTGTCTCTGTCTGAGGGATCCGAGCAGATGCGGTTATATCTTAGGGCTTGGCTGTAGACAATGGATCGTGTGGTGTGTTTAGGATGGAAGCTTGAAGGATGTAGGTAACTATACCGATCAGTAGGTTTTCGGTATAGGGTGGTGGTGATATGTCTATCCCTGATTTGTACTGTAGTGTCAAGAAAGTGGATCTCCTGTGTGGAGTGTTCCAGGCTCAATTTGATGGTGTCGTGGAAATTATTGAAATCTCTGTGAAAATCTTCAAGAGCATCCCTGCCATGTGTCCAGATGATGAAGATGTCATCGATGTAGCGCAGGTAAAGAAGAGGTGTCTTGGGATGAGACTTGAGGAAACGTTGTTCTAAGTCGCCCATAAAGATGTTGACATATTGTGGGGCCATGCGGGTGCCCATAGCAGTGCCACTGATTTGGAGATATAAATGATCCTCAAATCTGAAGTGGCTGTGGGTGAGTACAAAGTCGCAAAGTTCAGTCATGAGCTGCGCTTTGTCATCATCTGGGATGGTTCTTCTAATAGCTTGTAATCCATCCTTGTGTGGGATGTTGGTGTAAAGAGCTTCTACATCCATAGTGGCCAGAATGGTGTTTTCTGGAAGTTCTCCAATGGACTGTATTTTCCTCAGGAAGTCCGTGGTGTCTTGAAGATAGCTGGGGATGTTGATAACATAGGGTCTGAGGAGGGAGTCCACATAGCCAGATAGGCCAGCAG
The DNA here is from genome assembly GCA_007922195.1 of Podocnemis expansa. Taxonomy (NCBI): domain Eukaryota; kingdom Metazoa; phylum Chordata; order Testudines; family Podocnemididae; genus Podocnemis; species Podocnemis expansa. Next base: position 19,390,547 of record ML682020.1, on the reverse strand, counting down.
TAAGAGTGCCAATGCCTGAGATGATGGGGCGTCCAGGGTTTCCTTTTTTATGGATTTTGGGTAGTAGATAGAACATCCCTGGCCGTGGTTCTGGTGGTGTTTCTCGTCTACTAATGTGGTCTATGCCATCATGTGCAAGAAATGCCCCAACGC
>ML682020.1:19342084-19375394 GCA_007922195.1 Podocnemis expansa | reverse complement strand
CAGGTGGGCAGGGGGCAGGTCCGGAAGTCGGTAGGAGGGATTTCTGGCGGAAATGGGGCGTGGAAACGGTTTGAATGATGGTAGGACCCTTTACTACTGATGTTGTATCATCAGTAAGGGTGAAGTCAGATATGTCTGCTGGAGATGCATCTTCTGGATGGATATGACAGAGAAGCAACTGATCTACATGCTGTCACCAAACTAGGCCACTCGCTGTCTGGACAGAGTAGGAAACTGGTCCTGTCTCGGCAACGACCGTTGCTGGCACCAATTTAGCTCCTGGAGCATAGTTTCAAGTGAGAACTGGCTGTCCAATACTGAAGGTGCAGTCCTTTGTTCTCGGTGAATGTCTGCTGATCTGGTCCTGCTGTTGGCATTGAACCACTTGCCGTGTGTCTCGTGGTTTCAACAAATCAAAGCAAGAACGCAACTGCTGTCCCATCATAAGAAAAGCTGGAGATGCCTTAGTTGTAGCCTGTGGAGTGTTTCTGTAGGACAACAAGAAGTTGTCCAGACACTTGTGAAGTGGTGAATGTCCCTTCGCAGATGTTAGAGCTTGCTTCATAGTCTGTACGAACCTTTCAGCGAGTCCATTGGTGGAAGGATGATACGGTGCTGACCTGATGTGATGTATTCCATTGGCCTTCATAAAAGTTTCAAACTCCTGAGAAACGAATTGTGGTCCATTGTCACTCATCAGCTGTTCTGGAAGACCGTAACGACTAAAAAAGCCACGCAGGGTCTGAACAGTGGTTTCCGTAGTAGTGGACTGCATTACGGAGACTTCTGGCCATTTTGAATGGGCATCCACAGCAATTAAAAACATACATCCTTCAAAAGGGCCAGCAAAATCAACATGGATAAGTTGCCATGGCCTTTCAGGCCAATCCCACAGGTGAAGAGGTGCCAACTGAGGTGCGTTCCGGACGGTCTGGCATGAGGTACAAGCTCTATACGTTTCTTCAATGGCCCTGTCCAAGCCCGGCCACCAGAAATAGCTCCATGCAATTTCTTTCATGCACACTATGCCACAGTGACTTGAATGGAGCTGTTCCAACAAACGGGGTCTTAATGAAGGTAGGATAATGACATGCATACCCCACAACAAACACCCAGATTGGGTCGATAACTCTGTCCTCCTGGACACGTAGGGGCGGAGGTCAGGACAGACCTGAGAGTCAGGTAAGAACGTTCCATGCATCACAAAATCCATAACTTGTGAGAGTACTGGGTCAACCCATGTCACTTTCTTCACTTGAATAGCTGTGACAGGTGTGTTTTCCACCTGTGCAAAGTAAAAGATTCCTTCCTGACCCTGATCTTGATGGTGTGCTGGTAAGGGTAGCCTTGAAAGACCATCAGCATTGCAATGCTAAGAGGATTGCCTATACTTGATTTCATATGTGTATCCAGAAAGTATCAATGCCCATCGTTGCATCCGACTAGCAGCCAAATGTGGGATGCCTGTGTGGCCCCAAAATTGATGTCAGGGGTCGATGGTCAGTGAGAAGTGCGAACTTCTTTCCCCACAGGTACTGGTGAAATTTCCAAATGCCAAAAACAATTCCCAGTACTTTGAGTCCAATTTGGGCATAGTTAGTTTCTGTCTTGGTCAAGGAGCATGAAGCAAAAGCAATAGGCCTCTCTTCACCAGAAGGCATAATATGTGACAATACAGCCCCAACTCCATAAGGGGAGGCATCACAAGCCAACTGTAGGGGCAAAGATGGGTCAAAATGTGTCAGAACCCTAGAGTTTACCAGTGAGTGTTTAGCTTCATTAAATGCAACATCACAGGCTTCAGTCCAGTTCCAGGCCTCTTTCGGCCTGAGAAGCTCATGTAGGGGTTTCAGGAGTGTCGCTAATTGTGGAATAAACTTGCCATAATAGCTTAATAATCCTAAAAAAGAGCGAAGTTGGCTTACATTCTGAGGTAGCAGAGCATCCACGATAGCCTTAACCTTGGCCAGAGACTTATGGAGAACATCAGCATCAATTATATGTCCTAAATATTCAGCTGAGGGCTGGAAAAGCTTACATTTGTCTCTGTGAACACGTAGACCATACTCTTCCAGTCTTTGCAGAGTAGCTTCCAAGTTCATCAGGTGTTCCTCCTCATTTTTGCCAGTGACCAGGATGTCATCCAGATAGCACTGTACTCCTGATAAACCACTCAAAATCTGATGCATTGCCCTTTGGAACAAAGCTGGGGCTGAAGCAATGCCAAAAGGTAAATGACAGTATCTGTACGACCCCTTATGTGTTACGATTGTCAACAATTCTTGAGATTCTTCTTCAACATGCATCTGTAGGTACACTTGACTCAAATCAATCTTGCTAAATTTTTGTCCTCCAGCCAAACCTGCAAAGATGTCCTCAATGTGGGGAAGAGGATATTATTCTCCATATGACACTGGGTTGACAGTGACTTTGAAATCTCCACAAATCTGAATGGAGCCATCCTTCTTCACTATTTGGACAATGGGTGTCACCCACTGGCTGTGAGTAACTGGCACCAAGACTCCCTCCTTGACTAACTGCTCCAAGTTTTCTTCTACCTTGGGTCTGATGGCAAATGGCACCATCCTGGCCTTCAAACATTTTGGTTGGCAATCAGGCTTTATATTTAATTTCACAGTGATTCCCTTCATGCTGCCTAAGTCTTCACTGAAAACAGCAGCATGTTTCATTAGTACCGCTGCTAGATTCATTTCTTCTTTAGTCAATTGATGCACTTGTGACCAATCGAGTTGGATTTTCCTGATCTCCTCCCATTAGGGCTGGGTAATTCCCCTTTACCACAAACAGTGGTAGCTTTATGGTCTGTCCATTGAGTTCTACTTTCACATCAATAGTACCCAACAGGGGAACAGTCTCTCCAGTATATGTCTTCAGAACGACTACTGTCGGCTTAAGTGGCAGATGTCTAAAGTCCTTCTCATACACAATGCTAGAAACTAATGAAACTGCTGCACCAGTGTCCAGTTCCATGCGTATAGGTTTGCCTTCCAACACAGGTGTCACCCAGAATTTACATGGGCCAGCTGTTATAGACAAAACATGGAGGGAATCTTCATCTTCCGATTGGGTGTCACTATGATCACCTGTATTCTGCTCTACTGCATGCAGAATTTCCCTCTTAGTCCGCCAAACCAACGGCCCCTTTTTCTCAGGTCTGCCTCTTCTGTTTGGCTCACCCTTTCTTTGTTTGCAGGCATGTTCAATGTGCCCTCTCTTACCACATTGTCAACACAGTAGTTCTTTAAACCGGCACTCAGATGCGAGGTGATCCTGCTTCCCACACTGGTAACATTCCTGTCTCCCCAGTGCCCTGGAGGCAGGTTGTAGGGATACTTTACGTACGCTAACCCCGATCTGTTGCATGTCTTGGATGACACATTCCATGGAGACTGCAATTTCCACAGCCTTCTGCAAGGTGAGTTCACCTTCAGTCAATAGGCGTTTTCGTGTTGATTCACTGTGCAGGCCACACACCAGCCTGTCCTGCAGCATTTCCTCTAACATGTTCTTGAAGTCACAGCGTGCTGCCAGCTTCCGCAGAGCTGCTACAAACTGTACAACTGATTCACCTTCACCTTGGTTCCTTTGGTAGAACCTATACCTCTCTGCAATTACTAGTGGCTTTGGGGAAAAATGTGCTCCCAAAACTTCCACTAGGTCCCCGTAAGGTTTCTGCTCTGGCTTTTCCGGATAAAGCAAATCACATAGCAAATTATAAGTCTTAACTCCAAGGACCCTAGGTAGTCCAAAACACCACATTAACAGCTCCTAAAAATGGGGTTGATGCTCAATTACAAAACTTCTTGAATGAGTAGGAGTTCTCTTCCCAGTGACACACGTCCTTACCTTCCTCTTCCAACTGGCCATGGGGAGTCCACATCATGCTGCTTATAGTATCTGATTGTCTGAAATCTACATCTTGTCTTCTGAGTGGCCTGAAGTCACTCATATTCATTTTCCTAGCAATGATTTGTACAGGAGTCACGTATGGTGGCTTCATAACTTGTATCCCCCATTATTCCTCTCCCTAAGCCAGCGGGACTACAGAAGTATGTGGCCACAGCTCCTTCTCCTCTCACAACATAAACATGAAATAGTCTGAATGTCTTCACTCTGGGATCTGTTGTTGGCTTGCATCTGTGCAGAGAAAACCATTCCTGAAGGCCTGCTCTGTACAGCACCTATGCAGATTCCTCCCCCATATCATAGCCTCATGTGACATCAGTGTAGTAAATGTGGATGCATGCTGCGCTGGGCTAAAAATATAGTGGTGCAAATGGTGCTTTTTGCTAGCACATAGCATCGGCACTGTGGGTTTACATCAGCATAGCTGCACCCACAGCCAGACCCTTATAATTACTGCGTCCTTGGGCTGGATTCAAGCTGGTGGGAAATAGCTAGGATTAGCCCCCAAGACATGTTACAACTTCAAGCACGATCAGGCCACTTGATCCATGCAGTGTGCAGTTAGTCATCTCCCCGCTCGCTTCCCATCTGTAGGGGGTCACTGCTTTGCCTCCACCATCCCAGCACAGCAACTGCAGTGTGGCTCAATCCTGCATTCAACAGAGTGGGGCTCATTCACTAAACCAAATAACTGCCTCCCCCCACCCCTCCACCGGCAATTACAGAAGTGGCTGGGTAATCAGGTGGAACGTGAACTTAATTTCCACAAGGACAAAGAAGGTGGGGGAGAGGGGAAGCAAAGAGGATTATATTTGACAGGAGGAAATTAAAAGTCACCTAATCACAGAGCAATTAAAGAAAGTTCCAAAACTGTGCAGCTGGAAAGGAGCCTCTGGCTGCCTAGGATGGCGGCTGCAAGCAGCCAATGCTTGTCAAGCCTTTGGCTTTACAGACAGCATGAAGAGTTTTTGCAACCAAATGCCCTTTTCTAAGTGTCTGTTCCTAAAGCACCTATCGTTTTCTAACACCAGCTTATCCTGGCAACTTACCTTTGGTAGGCAGCTATGAGATGACTGTTGGCTTGCAAATGCATGCTCCTTTCTGGTCAAATCTACTTGGGCAACGCTTTTTTTCAGTTGTCTTCAGCTCAGCCTGATCAAACTCTGTAGTGAGACAGGAGACAGGGAGGTAAACAGAGACAGTCCTGTCGAGAGGAGTTGCCTCAGTACAGACAGCTGCGGGATAGGCAGTGAGCAAAGCACAAAAGGGAAGAAGGATTGATACAAATGCTGGCTGTGCCTGAGCTGATGATCTGTGGATGATGACCTTGCAGGCCTTGAGGTGTTATGGAAGCTGCATGTATTTCAAGGTGAGATGTTCGTTTACCTTCTCTGGTGGCTGGCTCTGAGGTACAGTCTCCTGCAGCTGCTTCTATTTAAAGGTGGTTTTCCAAGTGTCCTGAGCAATAACAGCTGACATGTTGCAGCCCACGGTCTTTCTGACAGGCACCAGCTAGGCGGCTAATGAGAACTGATGGTGACAGACAGCTGTTGGTCCATCATGGAGACCCCCCAACACAGAGGCAACTGGCTGAGGCAGCTCACAGGGACAAATCCTGAGAGACACGTGAGTGATGCCTAATGTAAACTGAAAATAATTCCCAGCCAGATCAACCTTAACAAGATGTTTCAGGTCAAATTCCACCACATGCCACTACCCAGCACCAAGGTGGTCTTGTCAGATCTCTGCCAGCAGCCAGTGTTCCCCTTCGTAGCTGATCCACAGATGGGGTGGGTCTATTACAGCCCTCACCCATCAACTCTGGCTCTTTAACTAGAGACGCTCATGTTTGGCACTGGAGACCCCTGGCTTAGTTTCTGGTGGCAGCCCAGCAACTGGTCATCGTGTGAGGAGGGCTCATCTGGGATCCATTTTTACATGTGTCTATTTCACAGAGTGTATGAGTTTGTTTTGGCTCCTTACTAGAGACCCCAACTCTTTCGCTCGAAGTGTAGCAATTCTTGTTTGCTCTCGAGCATGCTAGCATCCATTACAGATTAAATAAATGTCCCTGATATGGTGAGAACCCAGCTCCACAAGGCTCCGAGAGTCAAGAGGGAGGAACAATAATTATTAATGCAGGAGTGATGACAAAGCCAGTTGACTCCTGTCAAACTGTCCCCAGCCCCAGGCCTGTAGCCCACCCCTCACTCTCAGCTCACAGCCATTTCCTTCTTTCTGTCCTTTCATGTCCCTCGACCCCTGCAACCTCTGTGGCTGTGATCAAACTGGGTTCAGCACCACTCCATACTACTTCCAAACCCTTTAGTCTGCCTTGCACCTTCCTCCAGGGCTCCATTTCTGCTGCCTCAATAACTTTCCCTGCATCTAAGGTCCCCTCTGCTCCACCAGTGCTGCATCAGCTTCCTTTTTCTCCACCGCTCCTCAGTGCATCAGAGCTTGTATCCCACCATGCACCTCTCCTCAGTGTGTCTGAGCTGGCACTCCCACTGTGCACTTTTCCCCAGTGTATCAGTTTGTACTTCCACCGTGGACTTTTCCCCAGTACATCAGGGCTTGTACCCCCACCATTCACCACTCCCCAGTGTATAAAAACTCCCCTTCCTCATCCAGTGGCTCAGAGCTTCCCCACTCTCAGCATCACCCAGGGCTTCACAACTTTTCTCCCTCATTGGCTCCTGTTACTTCAGATTCTAGTGGCCTTGTGCAATTTATGCAGCAGGGTGTTCGTGACTCATCAAATTGATTTGATGGCCGCCCCTCCCGGGCCATCACTTAAGCATGTAAGGAATGTAAGGGGAGCAGATGGCCCCCTCAACTTAACTAGATGGCCCTTAATCTTAACTAGATGGCCGTTGTAACCCCATTGTTTTTCTTGGGCTTGGCGCAGGTGGGCACTGCCTGACTGCAAGGTCTTTTGTGACACTGAAGGTATGACTCATATCACCTTTGTTCCCCACATTCCCTGTAATCAGGGAACTGGTGGGAAAAACAGCTTAAAAGCTCAGGTCTTGGGTGGCTCAGGCAGGATGGTCCCTGACATCCTGCCTGGCCTGATCACCCAAACGCTGACCTCCTCCGCTCTCGAGTTCTTCCCTGAGCGTACCACGTTTGAACTGCCGGCGGAGTAATGAGTCTCTCTCTCCTGGGATGCTGGTGGTGTTGGTAAGAGTTTGCCCCTGTAGCTCCTCTCAGTAAAAGTTTTCTCCTTTTTTATATTGCTGCCTTGCCACTGCTCTCTCTCCCTCTCTCCTTCTGCCCTAACAAGCCCTGGTTTTTAAGGGCTGGTTCATTTAAGTTTTATCGCTGCCTCTCTCACTTGTTTTACCTCATTGTATCTTTCTTTCCACTATTCTCAGGTTCCTGGGTCCTAAAACGTTTTGCCACTGTGTTATATTGAGTTGTATCTTTCTCTCCATCACTGTATCTCTCTCTTCTCTTATTGCTTTAGAAGTGCCATCATAAGTTACAACATTGTTTAAACATAATCTGTGAACTGTGCAAATGTTAACATAGCGTGCAACATTGTATCATTTGGTTTGGTACCTTAGGACTGTGTTAAGTTTGTTTGGTAGTTCAGAAGACTGTCCCCTTTGGTTTGTTGCCCTTGAAGTTGTATTGGTTTGTTGGCTTTTATTGGTTTGATCTGCTACCTTTGGAATTGCGTTAAGTTAGTCAACTGGTTATAAGATTGTTCCCCATGGTTGTGACCCTTAGAATTGTACAGTCATATTGAGTTGCTTTGCCCTCCCCATCTGTAATTCCCCTGAATAAACTGTTCCTGCCCAAGTTTGTCTCTCTGTCCTAGTCGCCGTTTTCCCCCACGACCCTCCCCTCGCCTTGCTTCTGTGCCTTCAGCCACCATTTCTCCCATGGCTTCCCCTTGCTTCTGCCCCTTCAGCTGCCACTTTTCCCCCATGGCACCCCCTTTTTGCCCCTGTTTCCCTTGCTTCTGCCCCCCTCGCCTTTGCCGCTTTCTTGCGGTCTCTTTGCCGCTTCCCACGGCTTTCTTTCCGCTCCCCTGCTGCTGCTGTTCCCCGCAGCACCCCCCCCTTTTTTTTGCCTCTGTTCTCCTAATCACTGCTTTCCCCTGCGGTGCCCCCTTCGCCTCCGTGCCCTAGCCGCTATTTCCCCCGTGGCTCCCCCTCTTTGCCTCCTTGCCCTGCTGCTGCTGTTCTCCGTGGGACCCCCTTTTCTTCTGGTCCTCTGCCGCTGCTAGCTCCCCCTCCTTCTCCCCTTCCCTGGCCACTGCTCCTGCCTCTGTTTTTCTTCTTTCAGGTCGCCGCTTTTCCCCGTGGCCCCTCCTCTCTGCCTCTGCACCCCTGCCACCACTTTTCCCCGTGGCCCCCCCCTCTCTGCCTCTGCACCCCTAGCCACCACTTTCCCCATGGCTCCCCCCTTCGCTCTGCTCTCCAGCCGCTGCTTTTTTCCCGCACTTTCCCCTTGCTTCTGCTCCTCCTCGCCTTTGCCGTTTTCCTGCGGTCTCCTTGCCGCCTGCTCCCCATGACTGCCGCCTGCTCCCTGCGGCTGCTGCCTGCCCTGCCAGCTGCCCGGGCCCCTACTGGCTCCCCATGGCTGCCACCCACTTCCTGCGGTTGCCCCTCCTGCTCCCCTTTTTCCTTCCCTTCTTTCCCTTTCTTCCACCGCCACTCCCTTCCCTGCCATCCAGCCACCCTCTGCCTCCCTGTCGAACCCCCAAACTTCTGTTCAGCCCCTCCTGCTTCCCCGAACCCCCACATGTCCCAACCCTTCGCGTGCCTCTGTCTCCCTGCCCTAACTCCCACATGTGTTTCCGTCCTGCCATCCCTACTCACTCCCCCCCCTCGCTTCCCCTCTCCCTTAAGCCTGTCTCCACCGCTGCCACCAACTGCCTGCGCCTGCTCTCCAGTCCCTGGCTGCCCAGCCCCTCCTGCTCCCCCCGTTGCCCCGAGCCCCCACCTGTGTCCCCAGCCCACTTGCCCTCCCCTTCTTTGGGCCCCTCTGACCTTGGTGATCCTGCTCCCCCCCCGTTTGCGTCCTCTCCCCTCTGCCACTGCGGCATACTAGTTTGCATTGCACCCCCCCTTCTATTCCTATGTTATAGGAGCATCTTTTAAGTTACAGTGAGTAAGTTTATGACTGTAGAGAATCCTCATTGCCCCCCAACCTGTCCCACTCCACAGAGTTAAGCACCTCACAACATCTCATTAAAGACACTGTGACAAACACCACACATACACTCCCCATCACCCACCTGACACCCACACTTATTTTAATAAAGATTAAAGGGTACCCCACTTGTGCAGTAATTGCCCCCCAAGATCCCCAAATTTTCAAACCTGCTGGCAGGGTCACAGGGCATGGTGGGAGCTCCCAGGGCTCTGGAGATCCAGTGGTGAAAATGGGGTAAGCTGAGAGGCAGAGAATGGGGAAATGCCAGAAGCTGAGGGCAGCCAGCAGGTCTGGTTAGAATTATGGATCTTTTATTATTATTGGCCAAAGCCCCTGGGATTGGAGGTGCTGCTAGAAATGTGGCCACAGAACTAACAGAAAACAAGCCATTTTCCATTCATTTGTGCCCTGGCGACTCACCCTGACAAGTGCTATAATAACAGTGGGTTACTGGATGATCGATTACTGCTCTAATGAAGGCTCCCCACACATGAATAATAAGCAGAGGTGCATCCCCCAGGGCAGCTGCTGACAGCCTACAGCATTTGCTCCATTTAATGCCCCATGTTCTCTGTCATTCGGCTGCAATTCTGGTTGCCTTGCAGATGGGAAGAAACAGGCTTTTCTGCTAGTCTCACAGCTGATGGGCAAAGGTCTAAGCAACAGTATGAGTTCTGCATTGTAGTTGTTGAAGTCCTGACAGAGGATGGGACAGGACCAATAAATCCAAGACTCTTGTGACTATTCCACCTGTTAGGAAAACAAGCTGGAAAGAAATGAAGTTTGGTAGGAGGCACTGCCAGGACAGAAAAGAACTTGGGACCCAGAAGACCATACAGACTATGGCAGTTGAAAAAGGGACTCACTTGAAGGTAGGCATCAGGGCTGTTGGTGGGAAGCAGACTAATGGCATGCTTGTATTGATGGCGGCATCCCTGGATCAATTCTTTGAAATCAATTAAGCTGGAAGTGGAGACCCACTCAATCAATTTGTAAATTGATGGCGTTAATCCACTCCCACAAAAAAGATTTAACACTATGCTGACAGGAGGGCACTTCCCATTCGCACAAAGTAGTGGGGAGCCTGCAATAAGTAAAAGTTAGGAAGTTGACAGCAGATACACAAGCTACTTAGAGCAGCTTCTCTATCTCTTGTCAATTGCCGTTGAATTTCGCCAGCAGTGTAGAGCAAGCCTGACAGGTGCCTGCTGGAATATCTGAAGAAGACAGAACTGCCTAGCGCATCATCAGGGGAAGAGGTAAACTTTCTGGTAGGCTAGATGTGCATGGAGTCTGTCTGTTGTTTTTCAAACCATGTTGTGGGTTACTGCAGAGGACCCACCTGCAGGGTGCCTCCTGGGGGTGGTACAGGGGGAATGTAGCTCAAGTGGTCCCCTTGCTCGTAGTAAGTGATCTGCCTCTTGTCACGCTGAACTCCTGTTCCGAGTCCTTCGCTGGGACCTTAATTAACTCCAGGTGTGTTAATTAACCTGCAGTAACCACTGCTCAGCTGCAAGGGGAAAAGGGACTTGCTGAGTCTGGGGCTAACATATTGGTTTTCTAGAACTCTCTGGAAACCAAAGGCAGCCTTTGGCTACAGGGGGTCCTAGGCAAAGGCCCATTGTGGGGCCCCATATAGACCCCTTATGGCCCCCCCCATGGCCGTCGTTCTCCTCCACCCCAGCGCCCCCCTCCTCACCCCAGGCCCCAACCTTCCCCTGCCACCAGTCCTAGCTTCTCCTCCAGTTGCCAGCTGAGGCAGATGCAGCTTTTGGGGTAGGCAAAGCAGGCAATAGGGCCCCTTAGTGCTCGGGGTCCTAGACGTGCGCCAGCCTTCCCTACCCCAAAACCATGTCTGCTGGAAACCCTCCAGTCTGACCCTATCACGCCTTTTTTTAAAATGCTTTGTTTCTCCTGTTAAAATAATAATACTGTTATAAGAAGGCTGCCAGGTCACTTTAGGGTCTCTTACACACACATAGGGTCACCAGACAGTAGGTTTTCCTGAGCAGGACCTCTTTTTTGGTTCTCCCATCTCTGTCTGGGTGGATTTTTTAAAAAGGAGCAAAAAGTCTGTGTTGTTTGGTACTGCCACCCGCGCTGGCAGCTGAGCAACTCATGTTGCTCACTGCGCTGGCCCCTCCCCCCGTGGGCTTGCTGCGGTGCCCCCCCACGCGCCCGCTTCTGGCCACCCCCAGCTGCCCCCCCACCCCTGCGGGCCTGCTCCCGACCACCCCCCCATTCCCAGCAGCCCCCACAGGCCTGCTCCTGGCTGTCCCCCACGCTCCCCGCCCCCAGTGGCCCTCCCACTCCCGGCGACCCCCCCTCCCCCACAGGCCCACTCCCGGTGGCCCCCACGCCCCCACAGGTCTGCTCCCCACTGCCCCCCCCACTCCCAGCGGCCCCCACGGGCCTGCTCCCGGCCGCCCGGCTGCCTCCCCCGCTCCCTGCCCCCGGCAGCCCCCCCGCCCCCGCAGGCCCACTCCCGGCGGCTCCCCCACCCCCGTTCCTGGCAGCCGCCCGCCCCGCGGGCCTGCTCCCGGTGCCCCTCCCACTCCTGGCCGCCCCCCCCCCCACGGGCCCGCTCCCAACCGCTCCCACAAACTTACCTCGTGGCTGGAGCCCGATGGCCCAGCCACAGCTCCTGAGGCAGAGAAGCTCTACGGAGCATGCCCAGAATTTCTGGGCATGCTCCGTTAGAGCTTCTCTGGGCGGGAGTTTTCAAAACTCCCTGCTCCATAGGAGCTCTATTGAAGAACTCTGGCTGCTGGCTGTGCGCTGCCGGCAGCTTTCCCTGTGCTGGCGGCTGTGGCGGGCTGCGCTGCAGCGCACCAGCGCAGCTTAGAGGGAACATTGTTCCACACTCCTGCTGATGTTGGTGCTGCCTTCAGAGCTGGGTAACTGTGTGACTAGCAAGGGGCAAGGGCTGACCTAGGCAGAGAAGGCCCTTAAAAGCCACTGCTAGAGCGACCAGAGGGAGCTTGTGAACAGGGGACTGCAAACAGAGGAGTTTGCGAGGGAGTTTGAGGAGGAGTTTGGTGAGGCCAAGATGGTGAAGAGGAGCCGCACTGCTGGTGCCAGTGCCCCTGCTGTTTCCTTTGCCACTGTTTGTAGCCAGACAGAATGTCTGACCATGGATATCTCCACCCAGGTCCTGGTGTGGATTTGCAAGGACTGTGGCCTTCATTTTCCTGCCACTGATGATCAGGCTAGGGAGATGAGCCTATGTGATAGGTGCCTTCTGGTGGCATCTCTCTGGAAGCAGGCAGGAGAGTTACAGGAGAAGGTGTCACGACTCAGGGGTATCTATGCCCTGGAAAAGTTCCTTGACAGTGTCCACGATGAGACCTGCAAGGAGGAGGTCCCTATCCCAGTGCCAAGGGCTACTGCCACAGCTCTGGAAACAGATGGGATACCTATGGCAGAGGGAGGACACTGGCAGCTGGTCACCTCTGGCAGCAGACAGTGCTCCACGCCTGCTCACATCCCACCATCCATTGTGGTGAGGAACCGTTATGCGGTGCTGGACATGATGAAGGAGGTAGAGGAGAGACCATCCACCCCAGAGGCTGGGGAGATCACAGCCACCTCACCTAAGAGGAAACGTAGGGTTGTGGTGATTGGGGACTCCCTCCTGAGAGGAACGGAGGCACCCATCTGTCGCCCTGACAAGGCCTCTAGGGAGGTATGCTGCCTGCCAGGTGCCCGTATCAGAGACGTTACGGAGGGATTGTCAAAAATCATCCGCCCCTCAGACTACTGCCCCATGCTTCTTATCCATGTGGGTACCAATGATACTGCGAGAGGTGATCCTCAGCAGATTAAAGGTAACTTCAGGGCTCTGGGAGCGAGGGTGAAGGAGTCTGGAGCACAGGTGGTGTTCTCATCAATCCTTCCAGTCAAGGCTAGAGGCCTGAGGAGAGACAGATGCATCCTAGAGGTGAATGCCTGGCTGAGAAGATGGTGTGGTCAGGAGGGATTCAGCTTCCTTGACCATGGAGTCCTGTTTCAAGACAGAGGATTGATAGGCAGAGATGGCCTTCACCTGTCCAGGAAGGGGAAGAGTGTATTTGGGCAAAGACTGGCTGACCTAGTGAGGAGGGCTTTAAACTAGGTTCAACGGGGGAAGGAGACCATAGCCCACAGGTAAGTGGCAATGTGGGAGATCTGGGGGAAGGGATGGAACTTGGGGGGTGTTGGGACTGTAGTACCAGGAATAAAAGAGAAGGTAGTTGGAACATGGGGGGGGGGGCAATCAAATAATTGTCTTAAATGTTCCACTGAAGCGCCAACACGTGAGGAGAGTGGGGGAGGAGGACTCCAAGAAAAAATGCAAAGAGGTATATGTAATAGAATTGAAAACCAAACTGACAGAGTAGGGCAAGTGACCGGGTATCTTGGGTGCCTATACACTAATGCGAGGAGCCTGGGAAATGAATTGGAAGTACTAGTGCACACAAGGAACTATGATATCATAGGAATAACGGAGACGTGGTGGGATAGTCTGCACGACTGGAGCTCTGCCAAAGACGGGTATAAACTGTTCAGGAAAGACAGGCAGGGAAGAAGAGGGGGAGAAGTAGTGTTATATGTAAAAGAGCTCTATGACTGCTCAGAGCTCCATTATGGAAGGGGAAGCGTGCCAGTAGAAAGTCTGTGGGTTACATTGAGAGGGGAAAGCAACAAGGGGGATGTTGTGGTGGGGGTCTGCTATAGTCCACCAGACCAGAAGCAGGAGGTGGATGAGGTGTTCTATGGACAACTAGTGGAAGCTTCTAGATCACAGGCCCTGGTGCTGATGGGGGACTTCAATTACCCTGACATCTGCTGGGAGGCCAATACAGCAGTGCATGGGCAATCCAGGAAATTTTTAGAGAGTGTTGGGGACAACTTTCTAGTACAAATGCTAGAGGAACCAACTAGGGACCTTGCACCGCTCGACCTGCTGCTCACAAACAGGGAAGAATTGATCAGGGAGGTAGAGGTAAATGGCAAGCTAGGCAGTAGCAACCATGACATGGTTGAGTTCAGGATGCTGATTAAAGGAAGGAAGGAAAGAAGCAAAACAAAAACCCTGGACTTCAAAAAAGCAGATTTTGGCTCCCTCAGGGAACTGATGGGCAGGATCCCTTGGGAAGCTAATCTGAAGGGGAAGGGAGTCCAAGAGAGTTGGTTATATTTTAAAGAAACCCTGCTAAGGGCACAGGAAGCTGCCATTCCAATTAGGAGAAAGAACAAACATGTGAGGCAGCCAGAATGGCTTAGCCGAGAACTCTGCTCTGAGCTTAAACATAAAAAGGAAGCTTACAGGAAGTGGAAGCTTGGTCAGATGACCAAGGAGGCATATAAAGATATTGCTAGGGACTGCAGGGATAAAATCAGAAAGGCCAAAGGACAAATGGAGTTGCAGCTAGCAAGGGATGTAAAAGATAACAAGAAGGGGTTCTACAGGTGTGTTAGTAACAAGAAGAGGATCAGGGATGGTGTAGGCCCCTTGCTGAATGGGGCAGGCATCCTTGTGACAGAGGATGAGGAAAAAGCTGAAGTGCTCAATGCATTTTTTGCTTCCGTTTTCACAGGCAGGGTCAGCTCCCAGTCCACTACCATGGGTGTGGCAGATGGGAGAGAAGAAGACAGGCCCTTGGTGACGGAAGGTCAGGTTAGGGCCTGCTTAAAGAAGCTGGATGTGCACATGTCCATGGGGGCTGACGAACTGCATCCAAGGGTGCTAAGGGAATTGGCCGATGAGATAGCAGCACCGCTGGCCGTTATCTTTCAAAACTCATGGAGAGCGGGGGAGGTGCCAGACGATTGGAAAAAAGCAAATGTAGTGCCTATTTTCAAGAAAGGCAAAAAGGAGGATCCAGGGAATTACAGACCTGTCAGCCTCACCTCAGTCCCTGGAAAAATTATGGAGCAGATTCTCAAAGAATCCATCCTCAAACACTTAGAGGAAAATAAAGTGATCAGGAACAGTCAGCATGGATTTACCAAGGGTAAATCATGCCTGACCAATCTCATTGCCTTCTATGATCAGATGACTGGTTTTCTGGATGCAGGAAGCACCATTGATGTGATATACCTTGATTTTGGCAAGGCTTTTGATACAGTTTCCCACAGCATTCTCATTGGCAAATTAAGGAAGTATGGGTTGGATAGGTGGACTATAAGGTGGATAGAAAACTGGCTAGATCAACGGTTTCAGCGTGTAGGAATCAATGGTTCCATGTCTAGCTGGCAACCAGTCACGAGTGGTGTGCCCCAGGGGTCGGTCCTGGGGCCGGTTCTGTTCTACATTTTCATCAATGATCTGGATGATGGAATAGACTGCACTCTCAGTAAGTTTGCAGATGACACCAAGCTGGGGGGAACAGTAGACACGTTGGAGGGCAAAGACAGGATTCAGGGAGACCTAGATAAATTGGAACAGTGGGCCAATAAAAATCTTATGAAGTTCAGTAAGGACAAATGTAAAATCCTGCATGTGGGATGGAAAAACCCCATGCACTGCTACAGGCTGGGAAACATTCAGTTAAGTAGCAGCAGTGTAGAAAAGGACCTGGGGGTCATGGTGGATGGGAAGCTAGATACGAGTCAGCAGTGTGCTCTTGCTGCCAAAAAGGCCAATGGCATACTGGGCTGCATCAAAAGAAGGATTACCAGCAGATCAAGGGATGTGATCATTCCCCTCTATTCTGCACTGGTGAGGCCACATCTAGAATACTGTGTTCAGTTTTGGGCTCCCCACTACAAAAAGGACAGGGACATGCTAGAGAGAGTTCAGAGGAGGGCAACCAAAATGATTAAAGGGCTAGAGCACAAGCCCTATGAGGAAAGACTGAAAGCATTAGGCTTATTTAGTCTGCAGAAGAGAAGATTGAGGGGGGATTTGATAGCAACCTTCAACTACTTGAAGGGATGCTCTAAGGAAGATGGAGCTCGAATGTTCTCGGTGGTAATAGAGGACAAAACAAGGAGCAATGGTCTCAAGTTGCAGTTAGGGAGGTCGAGGCTGGATATTAGAAAAAACTTTTTTACTAGGCGAGTGGTGAAGCATTGGAATGAGCTGCCAAGGGAGGTGGTGGAGTCTCCATCTTTGGAGGTGTTTAAGGCCCGGCTGGACAAAACCCTGACTGGGATGGTTTAGTGGGAGTGGTCCTGCCTCTGGCAGGGGGTTGGACTAGATGACCTATGAGGTCCCTTCCAACCCTAGGATTCTATGATTCTATGAACTGGAAAGCAGCACCTGCTGGCTGGCCAGCCACTTGGCCCTGAAGATAGCATCGTCACCCATAACAGTGCAGAGGTAAGTGTGGCCTGGTACCCCTCCAGCTCTTCTTTTCCCCCACAGCAGTGTCCTTTAGATGAGAGCTTGAAATATGCTAACCCCATAGAGTCAGGACTCTCTTACTGGGGGCAGGAATGTAAGTTTCAGCAAAACAGCTAGCACCTGATATATTTATGACAAGGCACCAGAGGCACCTCACAGCGCTATGGAGTGGCTCTGTCTTCTGGGACCAAAAAGGGTTTTCTCTGGGTGCTCACTCAATACTTGGTCTGACTGCTAGGTCTGCCAGACAGTGGGCAAGCAAGTTTCATTTGTGGCAGTGGAAACTAACCTGAGACCTACCAACTTACTTTTCCTAAGTCTCCACACACCTACCAGCCAGCGATAACTTCTGGTCATGACCAACGTGGGCTGGATTTGAATAGCTGATTGGAAGCAAAAGGCTCTTTTTCTCATTGCCAATCCCCTGACACAGCTGGCTGCCCTGCTAAAAATCAACCTTTCAGTCTAAAGACATTGAAGGGGTTTGATCACGTAAGGGCACTCACAAGTGGCTTGTTTATTCTTTGCTGCGTGTCTAGAATGAAGCTAAGAAGACTCCAGATGAGTCAGTGCCTAGAGTGTGAGGCTTTGATTGGCCAAGGACAGCTGGAAAGGATTCCAGAAGAAAAGATACTAATAGTTGTCCCTCATCCATCGCAGGCCAAGCAGAAGAGCTGAATGCAAGGACCATGATGCTATTCAGCTGTTACCTTTGATGTCAAACTCTGCGTGATGCTGAACAGATGTTGAGGACATATTGTTCTCTTCACATCACTTCCCTCACACTTCCAGACTCAAGTATCTGTACAGAGAGTTGCAAAGCATTTTCTAGGCAAAGAGACTTTCCCATGAAGCTGAGTTGCACTCTGCTTGATGTTCTCATGGGAGGGCAAAGGTAGTCTAACTTAGAACGAGACCACTTGAGTGGAGTGGAAAAGGGATGCTTATGATCTGATTGCCTTGGATTGGCTAAGCTAAAGTCCTCAGAGAAGATCAGAAACCCTCTAAGTGAATCTATAAGCATTAACGAGTTGACTTGGATCCTGCACTGAACTGTTATCCCCTTATGGAGTCGGGGGCACTATGCTGACAGGGATGCTTTGGAGGAGGAGCCAAATCAACATGACCATTAAAGATCCCATGAGAGGAGATAATGATCTGCCTGTGGCAACAGAGGGAGTCAGGCCTGCTTGACGCTGAAGGTTATATCGACGTAGTGTAAAACCTGCACCCAACTGACATACCTATGCCAACACAACCCTCAATATAGATGCAGTCCTGACATAGCTATCTTTGTTTGGGAAAACAATGTTGCGACAGAGATGGATAAACCCCTTCTGTTGGTTCAGGCTGGGGCTACTTAACTGGACTGTGCCAATGTAGCTACACCAATATAGTCTCCAGAGCGTGGACATATCCTCAGAGCTGGTCTACACTTAAAACTTACATTGGTGTGGCTACAGCTCTCAAGGATGTGCAAAATCTATACCCCTGAGAGAAGTATCTCTGTCAACCTAACATCAGGTGTAGACAGAGCTAAGTCAATGGAAAAATTCTTCCATCAACATAGCTACCAGCTGTCAGGGAGGAGGACTAACGGCAGCAATGGGAGAGCCTCTCTGCTTGCTGTTGTGATGGCTCTACTGCAGAGCTGTAGCATAGACAAAGGCATGTGTGTCACATACACTAAAATGCCCCTGTTTACCTGATCCATTTACCTAAATTGCTCCCATGATTCCATGCCAGGGACTCAGCAAAGTTAAGCATTTGTTTCTCTTCCATTCCAAACTCTAAAGGCTCTGTGTCCAGTCACACAAGCCTGTTAAGAGACACCCCCTTCCCATTTCATTTTACTTACACAGACATTTCAGACTCTTTTGTCGTCCCCTCCCCTTCCCTTCACTCATCAGCCCTGAGTCAATGCAATCAGCCTCGGCAACAGTTTTCCCAAGATTGCATAAGCCCACATGCCTTCTGGCTAATATTGCCCTTTATTGTTTATTTGCATAGAGTAATTATAACCAGAGCTCATTACAAACAGAAACACCCTGCTCAGCTCTTGTGCCCCCTTCCCTCAAGTCATTTCCCAAAAGTGACCTTAAGAGCTTCAGCAACCATTTGACTGTTGGTTTATGAGCAAAAATGAACAGAACAATACAGGGGAAACTGACAGGGGAAAGAGGAAGGGTCTATACACATGCCAGCATGGCCCTTCTACAGCAGTTGACATTTCTGCTCTTGACTAAACCTTGGCTGGGAAGTTTAACCTTCTGAGTGCAGTATTTTTATAGCTGCCATTAAGTAAGCATATGTCTACACTGGTCTTTTTTGCTTCAAGTGAGTTGATCGCCAATTAACTTGAGGCACTTAGCACACTTGTAAAGATTAGTGTGAACACTCTGTGTAAGGTGCTATAGCCAAGTTACCAGGAAAGACCAAATGTTGGTAGTTGGATCAAATGTCTGGGGGTATGTCCACACATTTCTTTTATTTCGAAATAACAGTGGTTATTTCGAAATAAAAGAGATTAGGTCCACAAGACGTATTCTTATTTTGAAATGACGGGCTCTGTCATTTCGAAATAAGAGCCGTCATTTCAAAATAGCTTAAACCTCCTTTAAAGCGAAACAGCTGTTATTTCGAAATGGTTGTTTTGAAATAACGCTATTTGGACTTATTTCAAAATAACCATTATGCCCTTATTTCGAAATAACCATTTTGCCCTTCTCCTTCCCAGGGAGCCTTCCTTTTAGCCTATATTGGGTGGGGGCATGGCCCAGGGAGGGAGCCATGCTGCCACACCTCCCATGGTGCCCCTCTCCTAAAGCGAAATAACAAGTCCTGAGTTTGGACATGCTATTTCGCTTTGAACTTTTCCCTTAATTCGAATTAACTTATTTTGAAATAAGGACTTTATTTCGAAATAACAATGTACGTGTGGACATAACCTGGGTGTAGAGTCTTCCTCCCCAACCTGAACTTGATGGGACCTGGCTACAAGTGCTGGGTTGGGGTTGGGTCAGAAAACAACCTGCCCCTCATTTTAATCTCTGTACCAGGAAATGTATTGGAGCAAATAATTAAGGAATCTATTAGCAAACATTTAGAAGAGTAAAAGGTGTTAAGTGAGAGTCAGCATGGATTTTGTCAAGAACAAATCATGTCAAATCAACCTGATAGCTTTCTATGATGGGGTATAACAAGTCTTGTGGCTAGAGGTGAAGCAGTAGATGTGCATTTAGACTTCAGTAAGGCTTTTGATACAGTCTCTTATCACCTTCTCCTTAACAAACTTGGGAAGTACAACCTGGATGGAGCTACTATCAGATGGGTGAAAAACTGGTTGGTTAACTGCTCTCAGTGAGTAGTTATCAATGGTTCCCATTCATGTGGGAAGGACATAATGAGCAGCGTACCGCAGGGATTTGTTCTATATCTGATTCTGTTCCTTATTTTCATCATTATTTAGACGATGGCATAGAGAGCACACTTATGAAGTTTGTGGATGATACCAAGCTGGGAGGGGTTGCAAGTGCTTTGGAGAATACAATCACAATTCAAAATGATTTGAACAAAGTGGTGAAATGGTCAGAGGTAAACAGAATGAAATTCAATATAGACAAGTGCAATGTTCCCTCTAAGGTGATGTGCAGCTTAGCAAGTTATGGATGCAGCTGAGCAAGCTCCCCGCCAGTTCCCTGACCCATACTGGGCCCCTTTCCCACTGCCCACCACTTCCCCAAGGGTATCTATAACTTGCTCAGCTGCATTATAAGTTTAGAGGGAACATTGGACCTTATCCTATGACTTACGCTTCCCTACATTTCTTTTCCTCCCATCCTGTAGGTTCCCCCATCTTCAAAACATCTGACAAAGTGGAATTTTCTCCCACAAAAGCTCATGCAATAAATTTATTAGTCTTTAAAAGTGCCACAGGACTCCTTGTTTGTTTTGCTGAACTAGACTAACATGGCTACCCCTTTAGAACTTCACAATATTCCATGTACTCATGATCCGTCATCATCATTCAGGGGAAATCATCATCCACGGAAAAATCATAGGATTTGAACTTGTACAAAAAAATATACATTTCATGATCAGCCAAAGAAATGACTCTAATGCCTTTCCAAGGAAACAAAACAGTTTTATAAATGCAGCTCTACCAACCAACTTTAAAAAAAAATCTTCTTAAAGCAACATTTTTTGTCACTAAAAAGAAACTAAAATCAGAGGCAGAAATAAAATCTGTGATATGTTTACAATGCTTGGGTTCCCAACATTAGTGAAATACTTTAATGCTTTAAGCAGATTTTTTTTTTTTAAAGTTGGTTGGTAGAGCTGCATCTATAAAACTGTTCTGTTTGCTTGGAAAGGTATTAGAGTCATTTCTTTGGCTGATCACAAAATGTATATTTTTTGTACTAGTTCAAATCCTGTGATTTTCCCTGGATGATGATTTCTCCTAGATGATGATGATAGATCAACAGTACATGGAATATTGTGGAATTCCAAAGGGGTAGCTGTGTTTGTCTAGTTCAGCAAAACAAAGGAGTCCTATGGGACTTTTAAAGACTAACCAATTTATTTATCGCATGAGCTTTCATGGGAGAAAATCACACTTTGTCAGATGCTCTGTAGGGGGAAAGTGGGATTTTCCTCCCATAAAAGTTCATTTGATAAATACAATTAGCCTTTAAAAATGCCACAAGACTCCTTGCACGCTTTGGATTAAGTAGGTAAGTCTCCTGATTCACCCCAACACCCAGTCCTGCCACTGGCCTCCATGGGCCCCTGAACCCTTCCCTAACACCCTTCCTGACACCTTGTCCTGCCAATGGCCCCTGTGCTTTCATGAGCCCTTTCCTAACCCCCTCTCTAACCCCCGTCTCACCATTGGCCACCACAGTCCCCCAAACCTTTTCCCAACCCCCCCCCCACCATGCCGCACCCATCTTCCCCTGCTGCCCCGGGCTGACTCCCACCCCCGTGCCCTTTCCCCACCAGGCTGGCTCACCTGTCCTCAAACACCCCCCCCCCCCAGGGCCCTCTTACCTGGCTGCCAGGTGGAGTGATCCCAGCAAAGGCTGAGGCGCCTGCCCTGAGCCTGCTCTGACTGAGCATGCTCAGAAGCTCTGAGCATGCTCAGTCAGAGCAGACTCAGGGCATGGGTTTTAAAAATTCCTAGGCCCAGCCTGGGGCAGGGCATTTCTTTACTGGCCAGAAGGCTTTGTCTTCCGGCTGGATAGTGGCTGCGGCTGCCAACTGTGTGCGGCCAACAGCACTCTCTGCAGGGAGGAGTGACAGGGGTTGTGCCCCCCAGACTCCCATGCACCTTAAAGGGAACACTGGACAAGTGTGATGTACTCCACTTAGGAAGGAACAATCTATTGCACACATTCAAAATGGGCAATGAGTGCTTAGGAAGGAGTACCACAGAGAGGGATCTGGATGTCATAGTGGTCCACAAGCTAAACATGAGTCAACAGTGTAATGCTGTTGCAAAAAAAAGCAAACACCATTCTGGAATGTATTAACAGGAGTACTGTAAGTAAGACATGAGAAGTCTTTCTTCCATTCTAGTCTGTGCTGATTAGGCCTCAGCTGGAGTATTGTGTCTAGTTCTGGGTGCCTCATTTCAGGAAAGATGTGGACAAAGTGGAGGGAGTCCAGAGAAGAGCAACATGAATGCTTAAAGGTCTGGAATTCTTGACTTACGAGGGAAGATTGAAAGAGCTGGCTTTGTTTAGTCTGGAAAAGAGGAGACTGAGAGGGAACGTGACAAGTTTTCAAGTATCAAAGAGGTTGTTACGAGGAGAAGCAAGAAAACTTGTTCTCCTTAACTGCTGATGAAAGGGCAAGAAGCAATGGGCTTAAATTTTGGCAAGGGAGGTTTAGGTTGGACATTAGGAAAAATTCCTAACTGTCAGGGTGATTAACCACTGGAATAAGTTGCCTAGGCAGGTTGTGGAATCTCCATCATCGGAAATGTTTAAGAGCAGGTTAGACAAGCACCTGTCAGGGATGGTTTAAGAGGGAATTTGGTTCTGCCATGGGTGCAGGGGACAGGACTCAGTCGCCTCTCATGGTCCCTTTCAGTGTCTATGGTTCTATGACCCAGTTAAGGTTGGGTCAGCTCCAATCCCCTCCTCCTGCCCGTGGGGTTGACACAGCGCACTTGTTATGAGGAAAGTGTCTGGACAAGTCTGCATAGTGTTGTGAGTTGACAGCCACCAGGCGGGGGACTCACAGCTGCCGAGATGCTACTGTGCCCACAAGCAGGAGGCAGCTGGTGAGTGATCACAAGCATGTGGCATGGAAGTCACTACCAGGCCAAACCCCAAAGACAAAGTGGTAGCAGTGGTAATGCTGATTTAGGCTTGGGGAGAAAGGGTGGGATCTGAAAAGGACTCAGTCCTTTTGGGATTAGGTTGGGTATGTTTGGGTCAGGTTCAGGTCCAAGCTGGGTTTTAACAGGAAGTCCTCTAGTGGCAGCTGTGCACCTTTTGCAAACCTGTAAAGTACTTTGAGTGAATCCCCTTGAGGCAAACAAATACAGTGAAGACAATCCTGTGCCATAGATTGTCCTCATCATGGAGCAGGAGTCCTTTAAATCAGGGGTCTCAAACACGTGGGCTGCACACAACCCCTAAAGCTATTTCCTGCGGCCTGCAACAACACTATTGTTACCAATATTTGCAGTATCATTGTATGAAAAGGTTTCAGTAGTGCGACCCTTGGGCTAACATACTCGTCCTCATGTGGCCCTCGTGGTGATTTAAGTTTGAGACCCTTGCTTTAAATACACAAGCTGAAAAGCTGAGGGAAGATCAGGACCCCACCAGGCCAGACAGGCAAATGGCTCAGCACTTTGGGTGCTACATACAGCTCACTGGGAAATTTTCTTCCTACGAAATAATGGAAGAAAGAGGAAAAAATTTTCATTTTCTCCAATGTTTCTTCACAGGTTGTTAGGATTTGATGGGAAAAAATGGAAATTTTTCCAATTTGCAATCTCTAGAGGCTTTTTTAATGAAAAGCCAATAAGCCATTTCCATGGCAATTCCTGTTTTGACCCCCAAACAAGCTATTTGTTAGTTGATTTTTGTTTCTTTTTCAAATGAAGACTTCTGCCCAGCTCAAATGCTGATCTCTTTTAAGGTTTACAGTGTAATAGTGGGAGTTGGTGGGTACTCACTGGTGTTGAAAATCTGGCTTCTGTTTAGGGACTCCTGAAAAGCATTATATCAGAACTACGGATCAATTATTAATAACATGATTATTAATATCCCACCTGATGACGGTCTCTCCTCCTGCAACTACCAAATAAGGATAAACATCTAGGCTGGGAATTTCAAGTAAAACTAAGGGACTGTGGGCTTGTCTACCTGAGGAAATCGGCTAGAATAGGCCCCCACGTCGTCTTTCTTATTCCAGAATAAGGCTGCCTCTTCTAGTTTATGTTGACATACTTCCAAAGTGGGTTAAGCTAAACTGGGGAAAGGCACTCCATTAGGTACTCAACTCCTACTGAAATTCGGGAGGAGTTGGGCACCCTGCAACTCTTCAGGAAATCCCAGCCTTTGGGCCAGTTGTGGTGGTGTTTGTGGGTATGGATATCTGTTCATTGGTATCTGGACTGATCCTCCCCCCAACTCACACCACAGGGATACCATGTTTTACTCCCCATTGAACCTATTAATGAGATCCCATAATTCCCTGACAGGTAGGTTCAGCTCCAGTTGAAACATCCAGGCCATTACGTTCAAACTGAGGTGCCTGAAGGCAGGTTTTAGGTGGCTAAGTTTAGGTCCCCATGTCTGAAAACTATGGCTGAATTGCCTTCCTCCTGGGTGACATGCTTCTCAGCTAGTCCATGCAACAGCCAGCTGAACAAGCCAGTCTCTACACACACACACACAGGGAAGTGCTGACGTGACGGCTGTGATAGACGGACAAGTGGAATCCAGGACACTGTGCTGTAAACACATCCATACAGTTATGTCCTGGAACTGCAGCACACGTTCACTCTGAAGGGGGTCCGACGTCTCTATCTCTGTCTAACAACAAAGCTTTGACAGCTCACGTAGGCCCAGATGTCATGAATGTGGCTGTTGATGAAACCCAGACAGGGCTCACTGTAGGTTTCAAGTTGGCCAAAGTCAGCTGAGAAATGGTCACCCTTCTGAGCTCATGGGCATTTTCAAAGCAAACAGCCACTGAACATTTTGCCACCCTGAGCTTTAAATCAGGAATGTTATAGCTGGCCCCAGGGCCAGCTCAAGGGGTTGTAGCACCCCAAGCCAAATTTTGATTTTGTGCCCCCCCATCTCATTCATGGAGGTTGAAAATGGTTTTCCAAAGTGCATAAATCTCCAGCATCTGCCTGCAGAGGGATTTAAAGTGCACTCTGCCTACATGACTTAATCTGCAGGGTGACTAACAGTGCCTGAGCTGCCAGGAAAGTGTTGAAGAGGTGGGAGCCAGCCTGATCTTCAGGGGGGGCTAGGCACCCCTAAGAACTGTCACCTGAAGCCATGCCTGTCTCTTGCCTCATAGTAGAGCCGGCCCTGGCTGGCCCTGGTCCCAGAAGCTGCCAGCAAAGGAGGACCCAGGAAAGTCTACTTTTCCAGCTGGTGGCATCTTGCCCTCTCTTCTAGCTGGGATTCCCAGGTTGTTAAAACACTCTAGTGGATACCAATTGGAAAAGTATTTACGGATGTGTCTACACAGCAGCTGGTAGTATGCTTCCTGAGGTGGGTAGACAGATGCATGTCAGCTTGGCTCAAGCCAGCCTAAAAAAATCAACAGGGTGGCTGTAACATGAGTAATGGTTTAGGCTAGCCACCCAACTACAAACCCATCTGCATCCTTGTGTATGTTCTTGGGGAGTGAGTCTGTCTATCCCTGCTTGGAAGTAGGCATCCTGCTGTTGTGTAGACGGATGCTGTGCCACTCGCAGGCTATACACACTCAGTGGCACCTAAGTACATACCTCCTGCTCCTGATTTATCTTAATCTGCTTCCAAAGTAGATTAACCTAAATTGGGAAAAGACATTCATTGGGCATCCAATGCTGCCTGAAATGTGGTTGGGGTTAGGTGCCCAGCTCCCTGCAGCAGCTGGGAGAATCTTGGTCATCTGTGATGCTGCTCTTGGTGACATGCATGACACAGAAACAGAGGGATGAGGTAAGAACAACATGTCTATTTTGCAAAGAACATTCTTTTCCTGCTTTGGAAATTACAGTCAGCTCCATCCACCCTGCTACCTACTGCCTAAAAATCACCCCCTGATTGTTTTGTGCAACCTAAAAGACATTGCCCCCGCTATTCTGTGCCAACTCAGCCCAGATGCACACAGGAGAGGAAAGGCCTGAGTAAGCTTCCGTGAAAGCTCCATGATCTCAGTTTTCCAGAAGATGCTGAGGTCTGGCACATTCTGGAGAAGCCAGTATTTTTGTGTATTGATTTGCCAGGTTTTTTACATTTGAGACAGAGCTCCAATGCAGCAATATGTCCTATCACAAAGGACAGGATCCTTATGCTGATGCCAAGATGACCAAGGAGAACACACCCTTGTGGTGCTTGTGTGTGCTCAGTCCACTTTGTGGAATTGCCCTGGCCTCTGTCAGAGACAGTTACAGCAGCACTTGCATCTGTCTTTTGTTTTTACATAGAGTGCTCATGTCATGGGGTCCTCCACTCTTTGCAGGCATGGCACCTTCTTCTGGCCCTTCTGGGGATCAGCTCTGCACAGCCAATGCCCCTTCCTGCAGTTGCCTGCTGTCTCCCTCCCGTCCCTTGCTCCAGGAATTGCAGCATCATCTTTGTTCCTTGGCCCTCTGGCCAGGTTATTTGGTGTTCCCTCCACTTCTTGGGTTCAGTCCTTCAAAGACTCTGTCACTCCCACAGCAATCCAGGCAGTCTTCCAGTTGACTGCCCCAGCCATACCACTTCCCCACTGGCAGTTAGGGAACCCTGGCCCATTCTCTTTTCTGGGTTCCGGCCCCA
Source organism: Podocnemis expansa (assembly GCA_007922195.1). Classification (NCBI taxonomy): domain Eukaryota; kingdom Metazoa; phylum Chordata; order Testudines; family Podocnemididae; genus Podocnemis; species Podocnemis expansa. Next base: position 19,348,955 of record ML682020.1, on the reverse strand, counting down.
GGATCCTACACCATGCAGCCAAGGTTAGGTCTGTCCCCATGTGCCTTAAAGCTTATTCCCTGGGCTTCTTCCTACCTCACATCCCAAGAGCTCTCTTCTCCACTCTGCTCTCTTCACGATATGCCCTGTCTCTGGGCGAGTCCCCAGGTCTGCTCTGTCCCTGGATTCCCTTCTTCTCTTTCATCTAAGCAGAGGGTGAACACAATCTCCCTCCTGGACGTCCTTGCTGCTTCCAGGTTCCTGGGTTTTATACTAGCCTAGCCAACCTGTGCTCAGATGAGCTTTTTATCATAGCTTTTTATCATTCTTTCTAGCCTCCTTTGTTGCTTAATAGGTTAACTGGCCCATCTGGTCTCCTTTAACCCCTTCAGGCCAAGTGCACCCCATCCCAGGGAAACAGGAGAACAAATAGGGTTATGGAACTGGCAAAGAGTTTGGGAGCTGCAGAGGGGAAGCAGTGTCGGGTATGGGAGACCTTTGGCAGAATAATATGGCTCTGCATTTCCCCCACCCTCACCATCATCTCTCTCGCTCTCTGACTCTTACTTTCATTAGCATCAACCTCTCCTTCTGGCACAGAGCCAGACTGAAATCTCGTCTCTGGAGAATGCATTCCTTGACATTTTACAGGGTTGGGCTTCCTGCTCCCATGCCTGGGGTTCTTTTGTTTCCCCTCACCTGGAAAGCAGGTGTGAGCAGAACTAGTGTCCCCAAGTGACTCAGCTATGACCTTGAGGCGTCCTCCAGCTGTGAGGTGTCCCCCATGTGGCCTGGCACAGAGCCAGAACAAACCAAGCAAGCACTGAACGCACAGAGACTAGTTAACAGAATCCATGCTTGCCTCAGCCAGTCGCTTCACCGCAGAACATCCCCCCACTTCCTGTGCTGTACGCAGCTCATGGCCTGGGGCCTTCTTGCCAGGACCTGAGGCAGAGGTGCTGTCAGAGAGAGATGTCAAAAGAGGAGGAACTGGAACACATTCATCAGGGAAATAGCATCCAGTCTTGGGAATTGGAAGGTAGAAATCCAGAAGGAATATGGGTTTGAGTTTTCCTGCCTAGGCCAGAATACCCCCCCCCCCAAGTGGTATTAGATATCTTCCGTCGACACAGCTGCAGTGACATGCTGGTTTGTAGGGCCATAGCTACCTCGGAGAGGGGGTAGTTTTTTCACAACCTTCATATATCTTTGCCAACACAGCTTTTGAGTGCACACCACACTGAAGAATGAAGTGGCTGAGCAGCTAGCGATGATGTGCAGTCTCTCATTTGAACCAGCTACTACACCCAAGGGCTACAGGGTGGCAAAAAATGTCACCTTTCTTTTTAAGAGGCTCTGTGAGAGTGCAGATCATTAGTGGATACAGAGCCAAAGGACCCGAGCACCAGCCACACAAGTCCCCTTGGCCTTTGACACAAGGAGCATCTGCTTGCTTGAGAAAACAGCAGGCTGTTGTCCCCAGTGCAGGTGGAGCAAGAAAGATGCAATCTCATGCACATGGCTTGGTACACTGTAGCACGCCAGTGCATGAACTCTGTGACGGTGCCATGACCTCAGGTGTGCACAACAGTTCTGTGCTGTCAGGTGTGCACATGGGCTCACATCTTCAAGGGGCTTCCACACTCTTAGGCAATGAGTGCAACAGTTCTTTGCAGTCATGTGTGATGATCCCAGATGTGTGACGTGCAACAGCCATGTGGGAACGCAGAGACTCACCTGTCCCCTCCCCCAGTGCAGCCTCACTGAGGGGAGTGGTACCTGAGCCAGTCTCCTCCTGAGTGCCTCTTTGTGGCCTGCAGTGGCTCTGCAATGCCCTGCCTCAGTTTCCCCTTGTGCTCAAGGCCCCTTTAGGAATGCCACACCCAATGCATGCATCTCCTCTTAAAGGAGCCACCTTGTGACAAAAGCATCCTGACTCATCACCAATCCTCAGTCCCTGGTCAGGCTCACCAGGACCATTCCAACAGGCTGACCCTAGCAGTCCGGCTACCATTGTGGAATGTCTGTATCCAGCATAAATACTTACAACATGTTGCTTCTTGCCAGGCAAGCCTGGGGCATGGGAGACACAGCACAGTCTGTCCTACACATCCCCTTGAATCTGGGGCATGCATAGGATAGCCATTTGCTATTGGAAGCTGCCAGCTGTGGGACTCAGCAGTGCCCAGGCAGACAGTGGTTCCCACCAGGTCTGAGCTTCCCTTCTTCATGGTGCCTGGCTCTTCAAGGCCTTCAGAGATGATGCTGTGCCCAGACCATCTCCCTCAAGCTTCTTCAAAACGGCAACATATGTTTTTCTCCTATGACAATTTCATATCAAATAGCATTTCCCAACAGCAGGAAAAAATGCATTTGCTGTTCAGAGAAATGCTGCTGGTGCACTCTGGAAAGTGCATGTGTTTTCCTGTTTGCAACAGCTGGTTGTCAGCAGTCAGAGGCCCATCTGTTCTTCAATTTTTTTTTTTTCAAAAAAAACCCCTTAGATCAAGTTAAATAACATCAGCTCTTAAAGAGATAGAGCTAGAAGGAAGCATGGATTAGTAGGTACTGAGTGGCCTTGTGACTTTGAGCAAGTCACCTTCCCTCTCTTTCTGTTTCCACTTCCATTTTCCATTTAGATTGGAAGTTCTTTGGGGCAGGGCCTGTTTCCCACTGTGTCTGTGCAGCACCTGACAGGACAGGGCCCTGATCTCAACTGAGACTTCTCGATGCTACTGGAAGAAGAAGAAAAGCAAAGCGAATAAGGCCTGAAAAATCAGGAAAGAACGAATGAACAAATGACCCCATGGTGGTTTAGCTGAGCAATCAAGAAGAAGAGGCATGGTCTTTCTTGGTCAGGGCACCAGAGCAAGATTCAGCGCTTACTTTCCAGGGGGAAGGTTCTATTATTGGTTTAGCAATTGTCCCCAGGAGGCAGATGCTCCATGAAGGATATATGGAGTAAAACAAGGCCCCACACGCTCTCAGCCTTCAGTCAGTACCAGAGAGGAAGGTGGCTATGTTCGGCTATCTCATAGGCCCCATATGGTCAATACCTCACCCCCAGCAGAGATTCATGTAATCAGCAGGCTGATCAGGCTGTCCCCTCGTCCTTTTTCCCCACATTGCTATGGAGACCACAGCCTAGCCTTGTTTTTCCAAAAGAACATGCAGGCTACTGAGAAGCTGAAAGACTAACAGATTTATTTTTTGCATGAGCTTTCGTGGGAGAAAATCATGCAAAAAATAAATCTGTTAGTTTTTAAGTGCAACACAACTCCTTGGTTTTTTTGCTGGACTAGACTAACACAGCTATCCCTTTGGAAACTGAGAAGCTGCCATTCCAGCCTTCACAGCCTATGCTTGCCTGTGAGCTTCCTAGCCTGACAAATGGAGATGCCAGCAGCCTCTGGCCAGTTCCATCTTGTTTAGCAATCAGGCAGGGCCAATGAAGGTAAAATGAGCTTCAGATGAGAGGATGTAAGAGGTGGAGCAGCTTCCAGCCGGGCAAGCTTGATGAAATGTATACACATATTTATTCAGGCAGCGCAGCCAAGATGTTCATAAGTGACAAGTGGTTTGGGGTGCCCAACACGAGTCTTTTTAAAGTTCAGTGAGGCAAGCACTCAGCATTTCCCAGAAATCAGGCCCATGGGAGGTCTTAGGTTGGACTGTGCGAAATCAAGAGTCCCTTTTTAAAATCTTGGCAGCTGAACACAATGAAGCATGACAGAGACAAGGAACGGCTGGGGGAAGATTTACTGTGTCAGTTGACATCTACCCTCTGAACCACACTCAGCTCAGCATCCTGGGCCTTTTTAGCTCCATGATGTCTCCATGCCCATCACAACCATCGAACGAGCAAGCACATCAGAATCTCAGCTGTGTCCACATGATGTGGTTCCATGGCTGTCTAGTATGTCAAATGGTCCTGTAGTTGGCTGATACATGGGTACGTACGATGGTTTCCCATGTTTCTCTCATGTGTGCTATTTAGGATGCACCTGTTGCTCTCCAGGATGTGTGATAGGCTCCTATGATAATTCATTGTGTGAGAGGTTTATGAGGAGCTCCAGGTGCCACTGCTGCTTTTCCAGACATTGAATGTGTGAAGGGGCTTTGGCCAAAGATGGTTTTTTTCAAATTTTCAATGACAACAACAACAAGCCACCCTGAGAGGAGCAAGCATTGGGCATGAAATCCCACCAATTCACTTTAAACTTTCTAAAAATGGCTCCAGTTCCCCAAAGAATTCACAAACTCAAAACACAAGCAACGAACTTGTTATGATCAAGAAAATGTCCTCCAGTCTGAGAGGGAAGGGGTATAGAAAATCCATTTCACCTTGGGCTAAACCAAGGAGTGACCCTTGCTTCCAGTTACTCATTTGGTTTAGGCTAGGAGGCAAGGCTGGGTTTCAAGGTTTAACCAGGGCTAGGATTTGTGTTTCATTTAAGAAGTGCTAACATTTTATGAGCTGTTTTCTTCAGCCAAGATGGCTGAGAGCCTAGGACAGCTGACTTAATTGCTATAAAGCTGCAAAACAAGCAAGGAGTCCTGTGGCACTTAGAGAGTAATAAATGTATTTATTGCATGTGCCTTCATGGGAGAAAATCCCACTTTGTCAGATGCTCTTCAGAAGATCAGAAGATCTTCAAAGAGTCTGATGAAGTGGAATTTTCTCCCACGAAACCTCATGCGATAAATGAACGTGTTAGTCTTTAAGTGCCACAGGACTCCTTGCTTGTTTTTCTGACTAACACGGCAAGCCCTTTGGAATAAAGCTGCAGTTTTCCATCTGTAAAGTGGGGACACTGACGCTAGGGTAGGTGACTTCATGGTATTGTGGTTCTTGTCTTGGCTTTGCATGCAGAACATCCAGGGAATGAAGCCCCAACAGAAGCAGGAAGACTCTGTGATCCCTGAGGGCCTTAAAAAAAAAAACTGCACTGAAGAACGCAGTAGGAGCAACTCAGTGCAACCCGTACTCCACAGCGGCCAAGGGTGGATGTTCTCATTCCAAATTCTCAGTGCTGCAGGGATTGGATATGGAAAAAGAGTGAATCTGGCCTATGTGCAATGTCCAGGTGGTGTAGATAAAAATCAGCTGTAACAAAGTACAGACCAGCTATATTTGGGGTTATTCATCAGCGGGTGAATCTGCAGTTCCAGAGAATTAGGCCTGCCAATTCCTGGAAATGTAAATCTGCAGATCTCTTCTCTTGAGCTACTGTGCAGTGGCTGTGTGAACGAGCTGCGGGATTGCAGTCTGCTTGGTGCAGCTGGGAAAGAACTGGGGAACAGCCACCTTTGGCCCGTGTTTTATTGTTCTTTGCAACTGGGAAAGATGTCTCAGCTTAAGTCAAGCTGTGAGGGCAAAGCACAAGGGAAAGCCCCTGTAATTCTCTCTGGCAAATGGCCAAGAAAATCACTTAGGGCACAAACGGAGCCTAGCCTGGACCTGCTAGGATATGGCTGCCGTTGAGACAGTGCTGTGACTGACCGAGGTGCTGAGCACGGCAGGGTCCTGGCTTCTTCCTTGATTTGGTGCTGGGATCAATGTCCAGGGAGAATGGAGTCCAGCTTCTGGTGGGTATAACCTGTGATTAAGAACCCTGATGCAGCTCTGCAAAGAGCAAATGTTCAAATAAGCTGGACTGCTTCCTCACATAGCTTTGGCGCTCTTTATTGGGCTCTTGTTTCCGAAGGTTGAGGTCCGATTGTTTCCAGCCAGTGGTTCTCTCCTGTTGTTTTCTGTGAAGGCTGAGATCCTGTTGTCCATATCTACATCCATTTCCTTGAGGTCTTGCTTGTGGTTATTAAACCTGTAAATTCTCATTGAGCTAGAGGTCTCAACCACCAGCTGATTTGCCAGCTGATGGAAGAATGTGACATGTGATCCACCGTCTTACACTGAAATTCAATGGCTACATTGGGGAGCTGTGTTAAAGTGCTTTTCTGAATTTCATGGCAAAAGCCAGCTTTTCAGGACTCAGAAAGGGAAAGATGTCACTGAATTACAGGACAATGAATGGCTCAAGACCTTGCTTTCATAGTGGGTGTTACATAGCACTTGCTCAACACAAGAATGCAGTGCCTATGACAGCTTTCATGTGTTTGAAATTAAGCATCACCTTAATGTGACTTATTCGAAACGAACCTACTGAACTGCAGTGAAACACTGTGGAAGGACAAGTTTTCCAATGTGAGCGTTCTCAAGTATTATCTATATCTGGGATCAAATTATCCCAAACTAAAGTACTTTGCCTCAAGAATTATTTCCATGGTTGGAGGGGCGGGGAGAGAGAACGAATACATATTTTCCACCATAAATATCAACAAATTTCAATTACATTCTCTGCTAAGTGACTCACTCCTGAATTTGATACCCAGGACAGTTTCAGCCCAGACATTTGCTCCAAATGTTAATGCACCAGTTCAAGCCAAGAAGTGCCAGGTATTGGGGAGTAGCAGTCCCTAATCTGAAATAAATTTAAGCAGTTACCAACTTGGCTTATCTTTATTTATTTCAGTTTTAATAATTTTTGCTGAATGTGGCTTGTGCCAAGCAGCAAGGTATTGGAACAGGCCTGCCATGTGAAATGACTTTGACACCCTTGCTTGACACTAATTGCAGCCATAACTCTGCCGGAAGCTTCTGTCTGGGAATCTTGACTGCTTTGCTGGAAAGTTTTCTTTCTTTCCTAGGAGAGCTGTATCCTGGCCACCCGGTCCTGGCAGCTCCTCATTTTGTTTCTGAAAGCTCTGGCCTCTCTTTCTTTTGCCTCATGCTTTAACCTTGCCAATGCCCTTCTTGGAAATGTTTCAGAGATTAGCACGCACTAAGCTGGGCTTTTCCTTCATGCATCAGGCCTCTGGTGCCCTCTTATCA
>ML682020.1:19318916-19331418 GCA_007922195.1 Podocnemis expansa | reverse complement strand
CTTGCTGCCAGAAAGGCCAATGGCATACTGGGCTGCATCAGAAGAAGTGTCGCCAGCAGATCGAGGGATGTGATCATTCCCCTCTATTCTGCACTAGTGAGGCCACATCTGGAATACTGTGTCCAGTTTTGGGCTCCCCACTACAAAAAGGACATGGACTAATTAGAGAGAGTCCAGAGGAGGGCAACAAAAATGATCAAAGGGCTGGAGCACAAGCCCTATGAAGAAAGACTGAAGGAACTAGGCTTATTTAGCCTGCAGAAGAGAAGACTGAGGGGGGATTTGATAGCAACCTTCAACTACTTGAAGGGATGCTCCAAGGAGGAGGGAGCTCGACTGTTCTCGGTAGTAACAGAGGACAGAACGAGAAGCAATGGTTTCAAGTTACAGCTGGGGTGGTCCAGGCTGGATATTAGGAGAAACTTCCTTACTAGGCGAGTGGTGAAGCATTGGAATAAGCTGCCTAGGGAGGTGGTGGAATCTCCATCTCTGGAGGTGTTCAAGGCCCAGCTGGACAAAACCCTGACTGGGATGATCTAATGGGAGTGGTCCTGCTTTTTTTGGCAGGGGGTTGGACTAGATGACCTCGTGGGGTCCCTTCCAACCCTATGATTCTATGATTCTATGAACAACATGAAACTATCCCATTAAGAAGGAAAGATGAGAAGAAAAGACAGGTGTCAATATTGCTCCATGGAAACGTCTTTAATGGCCTGAAAAGAAAAAGGGAATTCCATACAATGCGGAAACATGGACAAATAGCTAAAGATGAGTACAGAGAATAGCACAAACATGTAGGGATGAAATTAGAAAGGCTAATGCACAAACTGAGTTACACCTAGCTAGAGCCATCAAAGGGTACGTCTACACTATGTGTTTAAGTCAACTTAAGGGCCCTTAAGTCGACTTAAACAGAGCCCTGTCTACACTGCCAAAGACAATAAAGAAAGAGTTGCATAAAGACAATAGCTATGTCTACATTGTGAAAGCTAAGTCGACTTTATTAAGTCGACTTAATAAAGTCTACTTAAAGTCGACTTTAAGTTGACCTTATTAAGTCGACTTAGTGAGTCCACACTACATTAAGTCACCTTTATAAAGTAGACTTTAAATGGGTGTCCTGGGTTAATTCGACTTAATAAAGTCAACTTAGTGGCCCCCCTGCACTAAGTCGACTTTATGAAGTCGACTTAGTGAGTCCACATGCCTTAAGTTGACTTAATAAAGTCGACTTAACAAAGTTGACTTAACAGTAAAGTTGACTTCATAAGTGGTCCTTATAAAGTCGACTTTACTGGACCCTAAAGTTGACTTTATTGCCCCGCAGTGTAGACAGGGCTCTGTTTACGTCGACTTAAGGGCCCTTAAGTCAACTTAAACACATAGTGTAGATGTACCCAATAAGAGCAGCAGAAAGATGAAGAAAAGTGTAGGTTGGGGGTGGGCAAACTTTATAGATGGAGGGCCACATGGAAGTTTAAATTTTTGGAGGGCCGGACAACAATATGTAAGTTGAAGCTAACTTGACACATGGGATCAAAGTGCTACCACTTCTCTGTCTCTCTCGCAACTCCAGCAGCTGGGAGAGGGACAGAGGGTGGCAGTGTTCTGGCCCTGGCGCGCACTGCTGCTCTCCCTTTCCCTCCCAGATCAGCAGTGGCTCACGACTGACAGCAGCTGTCAGGCCAGGAAACAGGCACCCCAGGCCACAGTTTGCCCACTTCTGGTGTAGGTCCTTGGCTTATCTGAGAAGGAGAGCTAATAACAGGTGACATCAAAAAAAAGCTGAGATATTTAATGCCTATTTTGGTATAGTCTTCATTGCAAAGGTCATTGTGACCATATGATTAACATGATTAATATTAATGACAAGTGGGAAGGAACACAAGCCCTAGAGGGTCAGATTGTTGTCTGACCCAACCCAACCCAACCCAACCCAACCCAAAGACCTGGATGTTTTGTTGGGTCTCATTAGGCTGAAGGTGGCGTTAGAGCTCAGACCCCTGGGCATTGTGTTAATGGAGGTGGAATCACAGGAGGTTGTGGTGTAACAAAATTTGGGAACCACAACACTAGAGGGGAGTTGTGAGCATTCTATGCCAACCAGCTCACTGCATGCAGGTTGTTCTTGGCTGAAAATAAAAATCCAAGCCCTTTTGTTTTTATACCATCGTTGGCTTTGCTTTTGAACCAAGTCATTACAACACAGCCGCAGCAGTCTGGGCGACTTCCCTTCTCCTTGTAACAACTCCCAGAGCTGTGATGTCAGAGAAGAACTGACAGTTCATGCTGGGATGTTGGGTTGGGTTTTACAGCTGAGCCAAGAGCAAAGATTTTTATTTTTCCAAGGCCAGGAAAAGCAAGTTTGGGTGATAAATATCTGTCAGCAAAAAACATTAGCTGAGTAAATGAAGTCACCAAAACATAAAAAGCTGCCATTTCCAGTGAAATTGTTCAACAGTCTTTTTCTTCCCCCATGAAGTATGTTTAATGCAGTAAATGTTTTCCACAGATTTGCACAACTGTTACCCTGTTAGTTAGAAGGTTTCATCATCGAAACATAGCTAAAATTAAAAGCTGATTTCTGCATAATGAGGAGTAAATCTCCATTTAATTTTGATGCTTTCCAGTTCAGTGTGACCTTTATCTCCAGACCAGATAATGCATCAGGATTCTCCTGCCTTGAAAGCTTAATATGTTAAGGCTTACGGCAGGGTTGCCTAATGGTGAGAACCTTGAAGTAGGATACAGGAGACCTGATTCCATTCCTGGCTTCCTAGGTGACCTTAGACAAGTTATTTTGCTGCTCTGTGCCTCAGTTTTTCCATCAGTAAAATGGAGATAAGGATCCTGCCATCCTTTGAAATCTATAGTTGTAAAAAGCCGGGTAAGAACTAGGGGGAGCTGTGTTAGTCTAGTTCAGCAAAACAAACAAGGAGTCCTGTGGCATTTTTAAAGACTAACAAATGTATTTATCGCATGAACTTTCATAGGAGAAAATCCCACTTCATCAGATGCTTGAGAATGGGGAACTGACAGAATGGAAGGAAAATAAATGCAGGGATGTGTAAGTCATAAGATCACATCAGACTGTTACAGCAAATCAAAGTAGTTGTTTAAATTCAAACCGTGGAAAACAGCATATAGAGATCAGATCACCTGTTCTAATGGTAAAAAAAACCCCATAGTTTCTAGTTAGCACTAAGCTGATAGCGTTAAATCTGCATATGAATTCCAACGCCGCAGTTTCTCTTTGAAGCTTTGATTTGTAATCCGTTTGCCTGAGTACAGCTGTTAACAGACCACTGATAGCGTGATCAGGAAGACTGAAGTATTCCCCTGTTGGTTTTTGTGTGTTGTTTTTTCTGATGTCAGTTTTGTGCCCATTTATTTTTTTGTGCAGAGACTGTCCGTTTTGTCCGATATATAAGGCAGAGGGCCCTTTCTGGCACATGATGCCATAAATCATATTGGTGGATGAGGAGGTGAATGAACCCTTGATAGAGTAGCTGGTTTGATTAGATCCTGTGATGATGCCCATTTACTCTTTTGTGCAGATATGTGGGCAAAGTTGGCACCAGAGGAAGCAAGGTGCTGCTACAGCTCTCTCCTCACTGAAAGGGGGCATGTTACAGCTGTACCTTAAAGGAGGGCTTTAACTGCAGGTTTACAGATGCACAGCAGGAAATTTCTGGCCTGCTGAGCTCAACTGGTTGGACAGACAGCAGCCTCTGGAGAGTCAAAGCAACCAGCCTGCAAAGATTCAGCCGAAGTAAATGAAAGGGACATGCTGCTTGAGCTTGGAGCAAGGGAAAAAGTTTTAGGGACAGATTTTATAAATACAAAGACAAGCAAGAGAGTGGGGGAGCACAAGGCAACCATAAAATTACATCAGTCAGTATGATGGGCAATGGACTTGGTCCAGCAACTCCCTCTAGGCAGCTCTTCTCCACTATTGCCAGGCCTTTTCCCAGTAAACTAGGGAGTGGCCTGAAGTTTTAATCCACCCTGAGAACCAGAAGGCTTGTGCTGTGATTTGCAACCTTCTAAAGGCAGGCCAGTTGCTACTTCTGCTGGAAAATCAGGATAGTTGCTACCCTGTTTGCAATACTCCTGGGGGTCATGAGCCCCTGACAGAGAAGCCAAGACACAGACCATGGATCTGGTATTCTCACCAGGCCATCAAATTAGAGGGAACTAACTGATCTTTCTAATTCCTAGGTACAATCTTCTTAACTCCTCTGGGGGAGAGCACAAGTAGAAGACTATGCCTCAAGTGACAGATGTGTCCTGTTACTGCCAGAAAATGCACAGCTAGGAAGGTATGAGCATGTATATGGAATAAAATGGTATAGAATGGATTATTTACCAAAGAAATTCTCATTTTCCCCAAATGCTCCCCTTGTCTACAATTCACATATAGGAGAAACCTGTGGTTCCTCTGCCCAAAGGAGAGGTGAACTCCAAAGATGAAGCATTCGGTGAGATTACTACCCTCTAATTCTGGCCAATAAAGTGTTCTGTTATCACTTGAAGAAGGCCATATGCCAAAGATCTGCTAAAGCTCCCATCACCAGCACAAGACTTCTTGATCCCTATATTCCATTCACTGACCAAAAAGATATCACTTCTTTCCATGTGGACATTATCCAATTAGTCCTTCTCTGAAGGGAGGGTTTGTCAGTGAAGGCATCAACCATTCACGCCACCATCTGAGCTTTAATCATCACACGAGCAGAGCAAAGCTTCAGCGCTACTGAAAATACATGGCTTGGCAGGGACGTTCCATCTGCAATTTGTACAACATAAGAATGGAGCCAGGTCTTTAATCAGAAGGGGGCAGATAAAAAGCTTTTAATGCTGGATGGAAAACTCTGACAAACATTCTATTTAAGTAGTATTTAGCTCTTTTCTGTCCTCCCTTTCCTACTGAAGATAACCACGTGATAAATGGGACTTTGCTTCTCAAGCGTTCCATCTGCTCCCCTTATTCATTCCCAGCCTGAGGTCAGAATTTTATGTTCTGGGGACGAGAGAGAGGGAAACAGAGCTTTTCCCACCTCTTACATCTGCCCAATGACTGCAAGGGAAAGCAGTGGGAACTGGCATCTATCATAGTCCTTTCCATCCCAAAAGAAGTCAAAGCTCTTTAAAAGCCATGAGCCACTGACCTTGAAGTCCTTACCCAGCTGAGTCATTGGGCAGGTTTTCTTTTCGGACTCCAGTTTTATCCTGGTGTAATTCCACCATCTCCAGTGAAGGTGTTGCAAATGATCACTGATGGGAGAGGGAAATCAGGCCCCGTGTTATGGTGGTGCAAATTGAGTTTTGCAGGCATAAGTCTAGCACAACTCTGTTCAAATCCACTGAGCTACTCCCAATCTTACATAGTTACTCTGGGAGGCCAGGTAGTTGTACCTCTTAGAGAGAAAGAAACAGAGACACCCACATGGGCAATAACTTGCCAAGGTCATGCACATGGACTAGCACTGTTGTTCTGAACCTGCAGATATTTATGGTCTCTTGTGACCCACCAAATAGCTCGTGGGTGGAAGCCATAGGGTGGTTTTGGTTGGATCCTGGCCCCCCTGAGAGGGTTGGGTCCTGCCTGATACTCATCTCACAGTGGTGACTCCTGTAGCTCCTGTGTTGTGATCTTGCTGGGCTTGGGTCTTGGCTCTGTGTGTCACAAACTGCAGGGCTGTGGCACTGCTCAGGTTTGGCGCTGCCCCTGGACTGCGTCAAATCTGTATGAATGGAGCCATGACCTGGCTCATAGGGCTGCAGTGCCATTCACTCAATTTTGGCAATCATGGTGACAGCTGGGTTAAACCTGAGCAGCACTGGCATACCAAAAGTGGCTGTGCCTGAAACAGGAAGCAAGGGACAGGAGACACTACACAACCTTTGAAACATTCTTGCGACCCAGTTTTGGTTGCTGATTTATGGGCTGAGAAACATTAGACTAGAGCAGTGGTTTTTCAAACCATGGGTCGGGACCCAGCAGTAGGTCGCAGGTCTTCAGGTTCTGGGTCGGGGCACCGCTTGCTGCGGCTGCCAAAAGACTGGAATGCTTTGCTGAAAGATATAATTGTTGCATTGCAGGCATAAATGATTTTTTTTCAACTGTGGCCCAAGAAAAATAGTTTGAAAACCACTGGACTAGAAAGTAGCAGAGCCAGGAACTGTTACAATGTGCACACATCCACAGCAAATTCCTTCATCCATCCACTCGGTCAGTCATTCAGCATCTCTGCTGCTTTGCACTCATGCTTTGTTTCCCTCTGTCTCTACAGGAGAGCTACCATTGATGCCCTTGCTCTACTTGTTTGGAAGGAGAGAATCCAGGCTTGGAAGGCAAAGGTCGTTAATAAGCTGAGTCACTCTGAGCACTCTCCACAATGGGAAACAAGGAGCTGGGATTTAGCCAGGGCTCACTTGTCGCATTCCTTCGTGGATGGAAAGTGGGGCATCTCCGCTATAGAGCAGCACGGCCTATTTTGGGAACAAAACAAAACAAAAAAAAACCTGCAAAGGCTGATACGCTGGATGCCGGGTGAGTGAGCCGATGACATTTACAAGGTGCCAGCATGACTGACCCAGAAACCAGTGCAACTTGATGCCAGGTGTCACACCCCTCCCGGAGAGTCACTGCAGGACAAAAATCACCTTTCCCAAGACAGGCAGAGAGGCTGCGGCAGTTTTGGCTCATGGGGTAAGAGTGGGGGGGATGTGTGTTGAATTATACAGTGCTTCCTATCAACATTGTTGTGCTAATAACAGCCCCAGAACCTGCTCCAGCAATCAACACAGATAGTTGCTCTCGTTTATCCTCAAGACCAACCAAGAAAGGCAAAGCCCAGGGGATGGAGAGAGAGAGATGGCTCCAGCCAGCTAAGGCTCCATGCAGCACAATGGATTTGTGTTTGTGAGCACTGCTCCACCTGGTGGCTGGTTCATCCGACTCACAGTCAGAGCTGGGGGGGGGGGACAAGGGCAGAGGATCAGAATTTCCATCCTGTTGAAAATGCTGCTGTTTCAGAATTAGTTCTCGCCTCACATAGGATGAGAAATGGAATTGTTGATATCCTTCAGAAAGTTCAAAAAAAAATCTATTCAAAGCATTTTGCTTTGACATTCCCTGAAGCAAAATGTTTCATTTGGCTCTAGTGCCTCCCCCATTCTCTCCAGCAGCTTCCAAGCTGGACTGTTTCGCCCATGGTGCATCATGATCTCATGATTCCAATAATGCAGGACCTTGGTTCAATCAGAGAAGGGGGTCCTTAATCCATTGGATGACCTACATCTGATAAGTTCCATTCACACTTAAGTCGTCACTCCTGTAGGAACTCATGCTTTTGGTGCTAAAAGTCCGAACCTTGCTGATGACAATATACACAACCCAAAAGACCTGGATCTCATTTCTGGTCTTGCTTGCTGGATGGGGTGAGTCCAAGAAAGATGGGAGTGCCTCACCTTACTCAATAGAGACCCCTCTGGCTAACTAAACATTGGCATTGATGCATGAAACTTTTGTGAGAGTGAGCCTGAAGCAGCACAAAGGACACAGAGGTAGCTAGGGAGAAAGAGAAGCCCCTCTCAGGGTCCATGTGAACTTCCACAGGCAGGAGAAAACCTGGTGGGACCTCCCTTTGCAAGCTCTGCAAACTAGAAAGCTCCATTCAGGGAAAATCCTGAGGGTCCTGTTTGTCCCTCCACAGGCCTCTGTACTTTCCTGCTCATCGCATTAGGAGGTCCTAGCAATACAGGGGCAGGAGAAGGAAACATCTAGTAACGAGAGAGATTTGACGTATATTTTTCTGTCTCCAGGGACAATGACTGTGAAGAGATGAGAAACCCTAGGGAAGGAATTTCAGCTGGACTTCTTCAGTGTCTGGGAAAAGGGATCCAGAGATATGGGAACCATCTAGCCAACAGCTGGGGACTGGTGGTGTGATTCATCCTGGCTTGTTCAGAAAAAGAGGAAAGGGCACCAGAGGACAAGGCAGTTAAGTAGGGCTATGAGGAGCAGCATGAGCTATCAGCAGCAGGCTTTTAAAACTATAAACACTCTGCTGGGCAGGAGCTTTGCATTCAAAATAAGCAAAGGCGAATTAAAAAGGGGAACTGGGATAATGAAAACAGATGAGAGCAAGGGACTGAACACAGACCTGCCAACAACTTCAGGTGAAAAGAAAGATCTGCAAATGTGTTTACAAGAGACTAAAGGAAAAAGGCCTTAAAAGTGCCAGTGGGACTTCTGAAGGAGGACACAGGAAATGAGCAAAGGGCCACAGAGCCATCTGAAAGAGGGGTCCCACTCAGTAGGATGGATGAGGAGCTAAACAGTACTGCACAGAGGTTCTTAACTGCTTCCCTGATGGTGAGTGGACCAAGAAGCCAGTAAAAGCAGCTGCTGACTGTTGTTCCCTCTAAGCTGCGTGTGTGTGTGCATGCACACAGGTCACAAAACCCATGAGCACACCAAAATATAGCATGCACAAAAAAATTCATCGGTGCTAATATTAGCGCACAGAAAGAAATTTTTTGCACATGGAAAAAATTTTTGCGCACACAGCCTACGATAAATTAGAGGGAATGTTGCTGCTGGCTGCTGCCAGAGAACAGACTTGGAGGACTTCTGTTGATGATGGCTTGCTTCTGGTCTTGGAAGCTGGGTCTTCTCTCCAAACTGCAGCTGGGTTCACTTCCAGCAGTTGCTCAGCTGGAACAGAGCACTCACCCAGAATCAGGCAGGACCAAAGCAAACCAAATGCTTTTCCCAAACTGCCCAGTCCCAGGTGTGCTTGAACTGTGGGTATATTCCTCCAGGGCCTCCTAAGGGACAGGTCTTCCCACCGTGTCTATTGCAAGTGACACCACAACAGACACGGGAAGCTACAACACTGGCCTACAGCGAATGGGCAGCTCTCTTCAGCACGATCCTTGTTAGAACAGTCACTGTGAAATGGAACTGGCAAGGAGAAAGCCAGAACCCCCCACTTGTGTGTGGTTGTTATGGTGAACTGGGGGATTGGGACCTTGCCTGTGTGTGAACAGCAAAACTACATGGGTTATATCGTTCCCTGTTATTAGATTCAATAGTAATTATCTAGATGGGGGGGGGTTGGGGTTGCTTGCTCATTTGCACTGCAGAGCAGGAGGAAATCTCCTTCCAAAAGTCCTTCCTTTGTCACAGGCCCAGCAGTGGCTTTAATGAGCATCTGAAGGGGTGTGATCTGTGATCTGGGACCTGGATGGCAACACAGATAGCCCAGTATTTTGGCCAACAAACTTGGGCTAGATGTAGAGACAGAAGACAGTAAGCCTTCAAATATTAATTCTTTGTTTCCCTTATGGTAAGGTCTACAAGCTAAGATTATGGCCTCACACAGACACATAATAAAAGTCAGTACCTAAGCTGAAGCTCTAAGCAGACGTGAGATGAGAGAAGAAACCAAAGCACACAAGCTACATCTTCACTACACCAGTAACACAGGGACTGCCTAAGCCTTCCCAGCACAAAGCCTTACCCACATTACTGGGTCCCTACTTTTTCTGCATTAGACCTGTGTATCTGAGAGAATGTCGCATGGTTCTTTGTACTGAGATACTCTAGGGTTCTTTCGTAGGAGAACTTGTCTGTCCTGAGCGACCAATTGTGGGAAGACACTAGAGGACTTTTCATCATCCAGAGATTTAGCCGGCATCCTCACAGCATAATGGACTAGATCTGCCCTAAGTTAAACGGGAGCCAAGGCATAAGCCTTCCGCAAACACAGGTGTGATGGGGGCGTTCCCTCCCCTTCAGCCACTGAAAGGGTTAACATGGCTAGGTGGGCCAATTAACTACCTACCTTGCACCCGGAAGAGGAGTCAGGGAGCAATGAAGAAAGGATGAAGCTCACTGGGGCAGGAACCGGCAGGGTTTGTATAAAGCCAAGTAGCTGAGGGCAGAAGTGGACTGCAGGAGAAAAGGGAGTGAGACCTAGAGAAAAGGGCATACCCAGAGGTGAGTGGAAAAGGAGCCTGAGAGAGGCACTGTTCTGAGAGACTGAGCAACCACCTATAGGAAGGGTGTCAGGTTAGCAATTAATTCCTACTTGTGGCTACAAGGAGGTGCTTCAGTGGTGAGCCAGCAGCCTGTGACACTGGGCCAGAGTTTTATTCGTGTGCGGGTGATGGGGAACTGGGTTAAAACCCACGTAAGAACCTGGGTTAACTGCACGGTGATGGCATACCCACAACAGCAGGATAGGATGACTTGCTCAGAACACGCTGATTCACCTGGTACTGCACTAGATGTAAAGAATCTGCTTTCATGAGATTTCCTTTTCAGCTCATTTTGCAAATTCAGGTACTCTAGAGCAGTGGTCATCAAAGTTGGGGTCGCAACCCAGCACTGGGTTGCAGACCTGCAGGTACTAGGTTGTTGCACTGGTGCTGTAGGGAGAAGGTAGGAGGCTCCCCTGCCAGCGGATGCTGTTCTCCGGAGAGCCTGGGGGAGGAGAGACATCATAACGTAGTATGAGCCTTCAGTGCAGAGCACTAAGACAAAAGCCAAGGATGTGAAAAGGTGTCATTAAGATTAACAATGAGGTGCTAATAGTCATTCAAGCAATCACTATGCTTCTTTCCCTCTGACTCACTGTGTCCCTTCCGAGGCTTCTCTCAAGTGATTGAAAGACTGAGGGTTATTCGCAGATCACAGACAAAAGGCACGATTTAGCGTCCAGCTTGCATCCCCTGATCATACAAAAAGAACTGAGGCCACTGACAAGCAACCTTTGACCTTTTTAGCAGTAGACCCAATGAAGAAAAGAAAAAAAAACTTTGGACACCTCTTTACACCACTATTTCTGGGGGCTTGGGGCGGGGGGTTGCAGTTATTTTTACAAATTAGGACTTGCCTCTTTTTTCAGTGGGCTTACTTCCCTCGCTTGCAAAAAAAGTTATAAGTTGTAGATTTTAATAAAAATACCACACTTTCTAACACAGGCTCCTACTAGAAGAGTTTGCTTTTCTCTTCCCTTTTTAATTAACAGTCTTAATGGTCCCACTCTGATATTCATGGTCTCACAGGACCCTAAAGGCAATGAGGCCATTGTGGTTCTGCTGTGCAAAGGAGCAAAACAAAATGGGAAGGTTAACACTTTGAGTTCTATAGAGCTGCTGTTGATGGTATATCACAGGCGTGGCCTGTGGCCAAACTCTGGCTTGAGAGCCACATGCGCCTCTTCAAAGAAAAAGTGTGGCTCTCAGAAGAGCCGGCAGGGAAGGGCAACATGGTCAAGGAGAGCAGAGCAGCTGCAGCGTGGTCAAAGCTGGCAGGGGGAGCCGCGACAGCATGGTCGGGGCTGTGGGGGGAGCCACAGCAGCATGGTCAAGGCAGCAGGGGGAGCTGCAGCAGCATGGTCAGAGCCAGCAGGAAACTGAAGCAGTGTGGTCAGAGCCGGAAGAGGGAGCTGCAGCATGGGTTGGGGTCAGAGGGCAGATAGAGGGATAGCCGTGTTAGTCTAGTCCAGCAAAAAAAAAAACTAGGAGTCGTGTGGCACTTAAGACTAACAGATTTATTTTTTGCATGAGCTTTCGTGGAAGAAAATCCCGCTTCATCAGATGCTTCGAAGATGGGTGAACTTACAAAATGGAATGAAAATAAATGCAAGGGGTTTACAACATAGGATCAGGTCATACAGTAACAGCAAATTAGAGCAGTTGTTAGGTTCAAACCCTGGGAAGCCTGAAGTCAAATTACCTTTCGTAATGGCAAAAGAACCCATAGTCTTGATTCAGTCCTGCTTTCACACAATTTAATCTGCATATTAATTCGAGTTCAGCTGTTTCTCTTTCAAGTCTTGATGTCCCAGTCACATCTCTGACGACGGTCGTTAACAAATCATTTATCGAGTGATTAGAAAGATGGAAGTGCTCAGCAACTGGTTTCTTTGTTTTGTGATTTCTGATATCAGTTCTATGTTCATTTATTCTTTTGTGGAGGGATCGTCCTGTTTGTCCAATATATAAGGTGTTGGGGCGTTTCTGGCACATGATGGCATAGACCACATTAGTAGATGAGCAGGTAAATGAGCCTTTGATGGAGTAGCAGGCTTGATTAGGACCTATGATGGTATTTATTGTGCAGATATGTGGGCAGACTTGGTGCATTGACAGGGTGGCCTGAGGTCACCCTACGCATATGTGTGGTACCAACGCATTGTCACTATGGTCAAGGGATGCATCTGTAATTGCTCTACCTCAGAGGGTACTGGCAGAGGTGTGTGAAGGCCAGAGGATTTAGTGTTCTGGCAGCAACACATGTTGGCATAATTCCTGTGAGGAAGTTCACAAGGCCTCAGGATTGCCAGGCTAGCAGTGGTGGTTACC
This sequence comes from Podocnemis expansa, assembly GCA_007922195.1. Taxonomy (NCBI): domain Eukaryota; kingdom Metazoa; phylum Chordata; order Testudines; family Podocnemididae; genus Podocnemis; species Podocnemis expansa. The sequence goes on along the minus strand of ML682020.1, from coordinate 19,319,034 downwards.
GACACTGCAAGAAGCAGTAGAAGGGAGGTAGATCATCTCTCCCTCAGTCTGGCAGTGCAAAGCATATGCAGGCCATGGGCCAGATGGGTACGTGAATGTGACACACTCGGTGTCCCAC